>JAMKPZ010005278.1:0-12074 GCA_024699675.1 Amphibolis antarctica | reverse complement strand
TTGAATGACTTGGAGTTATGAAATTTATGTGCAACTAGCTTTATATCTCATATGAAAAGAGTGGAATTAGTTGATTTAAACAACAAGAATTTGCATTTTACTGATTGATATTGGAATTTATGAAAATTACTAGTTCCTTGTGGATCGACCCATACCTGCATGTTACCTACAATGGGCACTGTGCGCTTGCGGAGTTTATAAATTTTAAAACGAACGGGTGTTTATTTTGACAACATCTCAAAGCCGTACAACAACTTAAAACTTAATTCATGCATCATTAAAGTGAATAATCGTGCAAAATTCTCAAAAGTATAGTTAACCTTGTAATCATCATAATTCAATGAAAAATGTAACTAAAACTCATTAAAACACATGAATTAATATCAATAAAATGCACACTTTTGAGTTTGAATAAATCCCCCATATTTAAGTTTTGCTAGTCCCTTAGCAAAATACTAAAATTAGACAATAAAAACTATGAAAGTTATAAAGACTACTAAATATAATTAATTGAAACATGCTAGGCCACTTTCGTAGGGAACACAACTATGCTTAGCAGGTGCAGCAAGCTTTTAAACCCCTAGGTTACCCTAGTGGCGGAGTTGTGTCTCCAAAGGATTTTTAGTGGATACACCCACAAAGTTTAAAGAAATAAAGAGAGAGAGAAAGAAGGGAAAATAGAATCAACCAATAGATCATTTGAATCACTTGATGCTGGGAATGAGGTGGCTCACTCTTACAACACTCCCTCTCCTTTCCCTTAAATTGAATAGACTCATTTTAAAATGTGAATAAGAAGTCACCTATTCATGAGAACCATCTGTCTTGTGCAAGTAAGAGGAATTCACACCTTCACTACTCTCAATCAGAAAAGCAGGCACACATCTCACCAACTAAAGAAGGTAATTTAAGATATTCCCTTGCTTTCTAAGATATTGGAAAATGCTTTAGCCGGTAGACAAGGGATAAGGCAATAATACACCATCACTCAGAATGTTAATTTGTTGATATAATATCATTCTACTTCATTCTCACATCCCAAGTGACTTTGAATACTTCCCTTTTCTACCCATATTGACATGGATCCCTTAAATTTTTCTGATTCTTTTTCTGTTCTTTTTTTGTCTTTCTTTCTCTTTTTTTCTTCTTTACAATAAATCCCCCATATCTTTCTCTTTCTTTTTCTTTTCTTTTTCATTTTTTTTCTTTTTTCAAAATAACACAGAGTAAATGACATAACTAGCATTGCACTCTTAGAATTACTAAATGACCCTTAATCAATTAATTTCACCACCTTATATCTCCACAACCTAATTCCCAAATGAACTCCATGGTGCATTAAAGCTCATACCCTTACTACCTTCCTTCACATAACCACTAAATTAGAATGAATTAATGACAATTTTACAAAGAAAGACGAAAATAATGAAAAATTTAGTCCAGAAAACAAAGTTAATGCTGAGTTAGAGGATAATATAGAAATTGAAAATATTAAAGAATCTGAAAAAAGTAAAGAAATTGAAAACATAGTTATTAAGAAAGATGTTAAAAATGAAGATAAGTTAACAAATGAAAATCACTTTCCATTTCCAATAGGATGAGAAATGTTAAGGATCAAGAATTGGAACAAATCAGTAAAATATTTGAGCAAGTTAAAGTTAATATACTATTATTGGAAATTGTTAGACAAGTTCCTTCTTATGCCAAATATATTAAAACTCTTTGTACCAAGAATAGACCTAAGAAAATATTAAGAAAGGCATTTTTAGCTAAAGAGGTAAGCTTCATGTTAATTAATCTTGTACCTGAAAAATTAAATGATCCAAGAACGCCTGTTATTTCTTGCTATATAGAAAATTATTATTTTAATACAGTGTTAATAGACTTAGGAGCTAGAATTAATGTCATGCCTAGTTCTATTTATGAGAAGTTAAAATTAGATAATATCAAACCTACTAGAACAGTTATTCAGCTAGCAGATAAATTCATAAGAATACCTTTAGGAAAAGTGGAAGATATTTTAGTAAGGGTTATGGAGTTTGTCTACCCTGTTGATTTCATTGTAATGGAAACAAATGCTTCAAATGTAAATTAAGATCAAGCTATAATAATTTTAGGAAGGCCATTTTTAACTACAGCCAATGCTTGCATAAGTTGTAGGAATGGTTGGATGGAATTAGCTTGGGGTGATCAAAAATTAGAACTGAATATTTTCAATGGAGTCAAGAAAAAGTTTAAAGAGCTTCAATTTAAAACTTTTAAAGTTAATCTAATTGAAACTTTTAAAATAGATGGGGATTTAAATGTAGAGAAATTAGATCATGTTGAAAGATGTGTAATACCAACAGAAGAAATGTTAAAAGAGGAAATATCTGAGAAAACTGAAATTATGGACGTAAACAAAGAACAATTTGAAAATGATAACAAAGCATTAACTTCAGAATACCATGTTCTTGAACTGAAACCACTTCCAGAAAATCTAAAATATGCATTTTTGGAGAAAAACGAAAATCTACCAGTCATTATTTGTTGACCCCCATGCTTAACAGGTCGATTAGGCAGCTAGCCGACCCATCGCCGGCATGCCGGTATCCAACCCCGACAGCTGGCTCTCGGTTGCCCATGCGTAAATAGGACGATCGGGCGACCAGCCGGCCCACCACCGGCATGCCAATATCCAACCCCGACAGCCGACCCCCTGTTGCCCACGCGTAAACAGGTCGATCGGGCGGCCAGCTGGCCCACCACCGACATGCTGGTATCCAACCCTGGCAGCCGGCCCCCTGTTGCCCACGCGTAAATAGGTTGATTGGGCAGCCAGCCGGCCTGTCGTCGGCATGCCGGTATCCAACCCTGGCAGCCGGCCTGCCGTTGGCATGCTGGTATCCAACCCCGGCAGCCGGCCCCCTGTTGCCCCATGCGTAAATAGGTCGATCAGGCGGCCAGTTGGCCCACCGCCAGCATGCCGGTATCCAACCCCGACAGTCAGCTCCCTGTTGGCCCATGCATAAATGAGCCGATTGGAGGCCAGCCGGCCCGCCACCGGCATGCCAGTATCCAACCCCGGTAGCTGGCTCCCCAGATCCCCCCAGCTAAGTAGACATGCTCCCCCTTATGGGGTGGCCGGGTAAGACCAGCCGGCTGACTACCGACCCACCGGTAAAACACCCTGGTGGCCGACCTCTAACTCTCCCACCAACGTGCAGGTTCGTTCATACGTCTAGTCCGACTTCCGAGAAAAACACACGGCAACCGGATCCCCAGCACCCGGCACTTGCTAGTATCTTGGGCTATTCCACTACGACCTATTCCCCCAAACCTCGAGCGACATTCACACCGATCCCCAGCACCCAATGCCAGGCTAGTATGTTGTAGTTGCTGGCTGGCCACCCTGGAGAGAATGAATTCAATCAGAAGGATACGACGAGATTTGATTACTTAAATCTCGCCAATCAATCAATCACACGGATCACGGGATGGGATTGAGACACGTGCCTAGTTTCCATCCATGGATCCCCCGAAGAAGGAAGGAAATTCCTTATAAAAGAAGGGGCCTTCCACCCTATTCAGCACGCTTCCACCCTTTCGGAGAGACGCTCGTTCGGACGCTGAAGGTTCTGAAGGAGAAGAGCTGCTTGGAGCCCCGACGCCCTCTCACCACACTGGAGCGAGGACTTCTGATCACCGTCGACGACTCCCTGCAGGTAAGCCCCTCCTTCCTCGTTGTTTTACGTATGATTTAGCGACATCTTCCTCGAGTCCCGACCATGCTAGACCCTTCCCACGCAAGGGAAAGATCAGAGGACATGCCTGGATGTCATTCCTTCAGATGCACTTTCAAAGGTACCGGCAGCCTCCCTCTTGGCCGGGTGAATCCACTCGACACGGTCGAGTTCTTTTACCACCCCTCTGTCGGGTCCTTTTATGTGGAAACTCGCAGTTTCCCCACGTGTTTTGCATGTTTTACCCGTTTCCTGCATATCTCTCTAGGAGGAGTAAGACTACCCTCTCGATGCCCCGAAAAGACTTCTAGGATGATCGCCAGCATGCATCCTTGCCAGCATCGACCGTTCGGGCGTACGAGCATGTATGACCCGACGGTTCCCAATCTCCAGGTGGAGTAAGACTACCCTCTCGATGCCCCGGAAAGGCTTCCAGGATGACGCCGCCAGCATGCATCCTTGCCAGCGTCGGCCATTCGGGCGTACGAGCATGTACGACCCGATAGTTCCCCATCTCTGGGAGGAGTAAGACTACCCTCCCGATGCCCTAGAAAGGCTTCTGGGATGACGTCGTCGGCATGCATCCTTGCCGATGTCAGCCATCTGGGTATATGAGTATGTGCACCCGGGCAGTTCCCGGTGACTGGAGAATTTTCCGATCCCTTGGAAAGACTTCCAGGATGAGGCCACGTTTGGCTGGGCTAACTATCATGGTTTTCCGTTTTAGAGCCAGAGAGAGGCTGGGATTGCCTGGGCTGTCTAGGGGTGCCTAACACCTTCCCCAACAGTACCCTAAGCCCCGTATCTAGTTCTCTCATGTTTCGTATATCATTACACAATTTCATGTCATTATCGTGGTTTTATTGTTTCGATGGTGGAAGAACACTTCATCATCCGGTTTTCCTTGTTTTCTGCCCAAAAATAAGGTGGCGACTTCGTTCAACGAGCCATCCACCCCACGTGGTGATGCGCTCACACAATCACCTTTCAATTCTCTATACCTTGGCCCATCCGCCAGCAGAGCTGGCGAAAACCCATGGGCTTCCGGGTGATAGCCGGATGAAAGAGAGGGTACAGATTTTTGGCGACTCCGCTGGGGACACTCGCTGCATTTTTATTTATTAAGTGACTCAAACTCTTGTTCATACAGCTCTTTTGTAGTCAATCTTTTGTTTTCTGCTAGGATTTTTAGCATACTTGTCACATTTCCTAAGCGAAGTCGCTTTCAAATGCATTGAACTGCATCACCCTTCTTTGGTATCCCTGTAGATCCCTACAGACCCTTGCAGATCCTCCATGCAGATTCTCCTCACAGACCTCTACAGCTTGCATGTTTCGGACCCCACTGGCTCCCCTTGTCCAAACCTGCTCACAAGTAAGAGCAATGGCAGCCTCTATGTCGCTGTCCGGATCTTCCCCTTCCGTCACTGCGGCAGCCTCTATGCCACTGTCTGTGGTCTTCGGCCCACCACCACCCATCGTCACCAGGATGAACTTCACCCGGCCGATCGTCGTACTTGCTGGAGCAACAGATCAGCAAAGGGCGCTAGACCTATCTACGGCCGTGGCATTCGACAATGCCATGATGCATCCAGCGTCGCTCGCTTCTCCGGCCACTGGAACTGAAGGTAACAGGCTGGTCCCTGCATAGAACACCAGCCCATCCTACCAGAAGCCCTCAAACACAAAGGGCATAGGACGGGCCGACGCCTTCTCGCCACCCCGACCGAGACATTTTGAGCAGACTCTCCTAGCTCACCAGTTGGTGTGCTACCAACAGCAAGGGATTAGTTTGGTAATCCCACCTAGGCCAACCATCTATGTCCTAGAGAGACCACATACTGAAGAATATGACGTCGTCACCACTCCTGTCGCAGGCCAATTCTTCTCACTGCCACTGTAGCTGTTCAGCTGTTCTAGAAATCTCTCCAATGACCTGCACTATCCTGGTACATGTCCTTAGATTTGACAAAGATCTACACCGGGGAGTAGCTGGCGTACATGTTTCAGGAATAGTACGCGTACAACTTGGACCTGGCACCCAAGTTGGAGGATCTCTGTTGCCTCCACCAACATGAGAATGAGCCATTCAATGGCTACGTCGGCAGGTGGAGGGCCCTGGCATCCCAAATCTGGGACAAACCCACCGAGGAGGACTCTTTGGACATGATTGTACAGGGTGCTCAGCCGTCACTGGCAGCACTCTTGTGCATTCAGTCGTACTCAACCTTCTCCTAGTTAATCAAAGCCGGCAGCTGCCTGGAGGGATTCCTGAAGTTGGGGAGATTCTCAGCCCTTCTGTTTGGGGCCAACACTGGGGGAAGCATCCGTCCCAGGCCGCCGGCCATAGGCGACAACACGAGGAACAACCGCCGGCCATCTCCCGTGATCGTCGTGGCAGCCGCGCCACTACCATATAAGCCACAATAGGTATATGCCCTGGCCCAAGACTATCATCCACTAGCGATCACCCTAGTTCAGCAGCCGGTCTACACCACCCGAGTGGCCCCAAACCAGCAGCCCTAGAGGCCCAAAGCTCCACCCTCGGCAGCCGCACTAGAGCTGTCGGCTCGCCGGCAATGGCAGGCAACGCCCCCGGTATCCTCTCGGCAAAGGAACCAGGGGCAAAATGGGGGTCAAACAGGTGCTAACCAATAATGCCCCATCCAACAGCAACCGTGGGAACCACGCCAACCACCCTCGCAGCCGCGCATAATAGAATATACACCACTCTCGGAACCACTGAGCCAGGTGTTCCGCAGGGCCCAGACACTGCTCACGCTCCCTCCTATCAGACCACCCCCAGTTGTTCATCCCGCCTGGTACAAGTCGCAGCAATACTGCGAGTATCACAGATCTGCTGGCCACGCAACTGACCATTGTCGAACACTGAGACAGGCTATCCAACGTCTCATCAACTCAGGAACCAACGAGCTTCAACAGCCTCCCATATCACCCGAGCTGAGCCAGTAGACTTTCCCAAATCATACGGGAACCTCCTAGGTGAACATTGTCTTCTTGGGTGCTCGAAGGCGACATCCGCTTGAGGGGTTCCAGCATATGCAGTCAGTTTCCGCATGTCCAACTGGACACGGACAAGGGACAAAAAGATCCCTCCCTTCGGCACAATCGCTAGAAGCTAGGATCCCCTGGCTGAACACGGTCAACCTCATCTGTCCAGCCCACCACCCACCGATGCTTAAGGAGCTCCAGCCGTACTTCCAGCAACTCCAGTCCTCCATCCACACAGTTAATGGCCACCAGAGGAGGAGGAAGTCTTCACAACCTACACCCCAACAGGCGCCATCCCCGTCTTCAGGAAAACTCTTCGTTCAAGTGGCACCTGCGGCTCTCGTACCGGCCGCCGGGATGACCGTACCGACCGCCCTGGTCAGAGCAGCCATCCCAGCGGTGCCTCCAATCCCCAAGGCCTCAATGACCAATTTCACATCCTCGGCCAGCACTCCAGCCAGCACGGTCGCACCAACAGCTGCAACACCAGCACCCCTCCAAGCACGTCTGGCAAAGCAGCGATTCTTGCCCTTAACCGCACCATCCGCTCCAGCCGCATCTACCTTCGAACAGCATAAGGGCAAGAAGGTAGCCGTCTCTCCTGCTCCCATCCCATTCTCACAACAGCCGTCCACATGTACGGCTATAACCAGGTCCGGCCAGGTATATCAACCAAAGCTGCACCATGGAGGGATCTCCATCCTGGGAGTGTCAGGCCAGACATCGACCAGCAGCCGTCCACCAGCTCCACCGGCTACTGCCTCATCAGTACCGGCTGCCGCCTCATCAGCACCGGTCGCCTAGTCACTGCCACCCCCGGACCTATCAATCCAGCTGTAGGGGATACAGGCGGATATCTCACTATGGGACCTACTCTGGTCCTCTACCGAGCACCAGGAAACCCTCCTCAAGGCACTGCAGGTGGCAAAGGTGAACCAAGGTCTCGCTCCCGGGGCCATAGAAGGAATGATGGCCATGGTGACAGTCCCGTCCTTTGTCTATTTCTTAGATTTAGACCTCTCACCGGTTGGGACCGACCATAACCTATCCTTGTACATCCAGGTACAATACAAGGACCTTTGCATCCCCATGGTAATGATCGACAACGGGTCTGGACTAAACATGTGCCCACTACAGGTCTTGCACAAGCTGGGGATTAAAGAACAAGACTTGCTCCCCACCGACCGGGTAATGAGAGGGTTCGACGGCACTCTTCATGAAGCCAAAGGTGAGGTTGTCCTTCCCCTCATCATCGGATCAGTAGCCTTTGAGGTTCCCGTGCACGTGGTGGACATTCCCCCGAGCTACAATCTCATCCTGGGCTACCCATTTCTCCACCAAAACTCCATCGTACCTTCCACTCTTCATAGGATGCTTAAGTTCTTGTGGAAAGGGGAGGTTATCGTCATACTGGCAGAGAATTACTACCACCCAGGACAATCCGTGGCTGTTGTAGTGCATTCCGGGTCACAATAGCCAACGCCGGAGCCGGTTGCCACTTCACCACCTGGTCTCTAGAACCCAACCACCTTCGACTATCTATCCAGGCGCATGGAACCTTGGGAGGACAACCCGCAGCCAGACCAGGAGCCAGAGGACGGTTTGCTGTGATTGTTCGAATAATCTCCGATGTGCATTGGGGATCCAACCCTTCATTAACCTCCCTTGCCATTGCCCATCCTACAGGGAGGAGCTTTGGAAATAGACGTTGCATCCAATTGGTTTGTGCAAGGAAAGGGGACGGCAAGGCTTACAAGTCATCAACGTCAAGAGGCAAGCCTGATGGCTTCTGGGCAACTCACGCCAGAACTCGTTCCTTCAACAACGGGGCTTGGCATCCCACGCACAAGTGCGCTGGCAACTGTGTCCTCAGCAGCCACCGACTTGGCAACCCGACCAAGTCAGCCGAAACTTGGCAATCATACCAAGTATCTCGCTCCGCACAGTGGACAACCAATCCTTCGGTCACCAGCACGATCACCCGAAAACCGTCAACTCTCGACAGGGGTGCCACATCACAGATTTGGGACAGCCAGCCTACTCAGTTTGGGCAACATCTTCCACAAGCAGAATACTGGTCGACATCATAGGGTAGAACTAGGGGCATTCTGCCCCTCCTCCGCCATGGTCACTCGAACAGGCGAACGTGATCGGTCTGCTGCATTTTCGTTTGGGACTTCATCAGGTTTCCGCCTCCCATCCACCTGGCAACCGGTTCCTCCCATCAGGGTAGAACTAGGGGCATTTTGCCCCTCACCCTCCTTGAACGCTTGGCGGCCAGAGCAGCAGATGAAGCCTGACGGCATGACACCTCAAGTAGATGGGTATGACAAGTCTATCGCTGTCTCCTCCGAAGCATTCCTAGGGTTCACCACCACCTTAAACTGGCAACCGGTCCACCTACCCGGCACCCAGCCAGGAGACCACGGGCGCCACTCTAGCCAGGCCCATCATCCAGCACCCCTTCAGCTTGAGGGTCAACAAGCCGTAGAAGACCTTAACGATCCCCACTTGCAAAATCAAGAACTTGAAGAGGTAGGTCCATGGGTCCAACCGCCCGAGTCTACCAGTATAACGTCTACTGACGAAATCGAACTTGTAAACCTTGGGGATGAACAACATCGAAAAGAAACAAAAATTAGCAAAGAGGTACCTGAGCCCTACTGGCAACAACTCCTCGTGCTCCTGCAAGAATTCATGGAAGTGTTTGCATGGGATTATGAAGACATGCCCGGTTTGGATGAATGGGTAGTGGTCCACCGACTTCCCTTCAAACCGGGAGCCCGACCTGTGAAGCAAAAAGCTCGATGAATGAGACAAGAATGGGCCCAGAAGCTGAAGGAAGAAGTCATGGGTACCCATCCCAAAGAAGGACGGGCGGGTACGCATGTGTGTCGACTATCGGGACCTCAACAAGGCTAGCCCCAAGGATGACTTCCCACTACCACACATAGATGTCTTGGTAGATGACGCCACCAAGTACGAGGTGTATTCTTTCATGGACGGATTCTCCAGATACAACCAAATCCTCATGGCAGAGGAAGACAAGGAGAAGACTGCATTCACAAACCCTTGGGGCATCTTCTATTACAGGGTGATGCCATTCGGGCTCAAAAATGCCGGTGCTACTTACCAAAGAGCCATGATCACCCTCTTCCATGACATGATGCACAAAGAAGTCGAAGTCTACGTCGATGATATGGTAGTGAAGGCGTGCACTCATCAGCAGCATCTCAAGCACTTGAGAAGATTGTTTGAGTGCCTAAAGAAGTACAAGCTCATGTTAAACCCATCAAAATCAACGTTTGGGGCCACCACCGGAAAACTCCTCGGCTTCATCATCAGCAAATAGGGAATTGAAGTAGATCCCGATAAGGCAAAGGAAATTTTAGACATGCCTCCCCCACAGACAGAACAGCAGATCCAAAGCTTATTGGGAAGGCTGCAATACATCGGGCACTTCATCTCACGCCTCACACCGACTTGTGAGCCCTTCTTCAAGTTGTTGAAGAAAAATGCCAACTTCGCATGGACATCAGAATGCCAAGTTGCCTTCGACAACATCAAGCGGTAGTTGTCCCGGTCGTCGGTTCTCGTGCCGCCTCATCCTGGTCAACCGCTCTTCCTATACATGTCGATCACGGCTTCTTCCATGGGCGCAGTGCTGGGCCAGCATGATACCATTGGCAGAATCGAGCAAGCCATATACTACCTCAGTAAAAAATTTATCGAGGTAGAGGAACGGTATGAGCTGATTGAAAAATACTGTCTCTTGTTGGTTTGGACAGTGAAAAAGCTGCGACACTACTTGGTGGTCTATCCGGTTTTGTTGCTTAGTCGCCTGGATCCCCTGCGCTACCTCTTCGACTAGCTGGCCTTGGTGGGCAGGTGCATGAAATGGCAAATGCTCCTTGCAGAGTTTGACATCTGGTACGTATCCCATAAATCCATGAAGGCCCAAGCCATGGTCGACCAGCTGGCACACCAGCCCTTGCCAGATTATCAACCATTGGAGGATTCGTTCCTAGATGAGCTCGTCTTCACCATTGACGAATCAGATACAGACCAGCTGGATCTTGACCAGCTGGATCTTGACCGATCGGAACCCCATACCATGTACTTCAATGGAGTGGTCAACACCAAAGGACGCGGGGTGGGGGTCGTCCTAGTGGATCCCCAAGGACAGATGCTACCCATAGCCAAGTGGCTTCTCTTCACATGCTCACACAACGAGGCAGAGTACGAGGCTTGCGTCATGGGACTACGACTTGCGCCAGCTTTCTGGGGTATCTGGAGGGTAGACTTACGCTTCCCGGGAAAATGGGAACCATTGGGTTGTACATGTGCGTACACCCGAACGGCTACCGCTGGCAAGCATGCATGCCGGTGGCGTCATCCTGGGAAAATTTCCAAATGGTGTATTATTCCCTTATCCCTTGTTTACCGACCAAGGTTTTTTGTACCGGTTTGTTGGCAGCAGGCCGGCTGATTCCCCGACCCTTCTGTTCAAATGTGGGTTTTAGGGGAGCCGGTTGTGGGGTTTTTTGTATTGATTTTGCGGCGGCAAGCCGGCTGGTTCCCTGAACAATCTCCGCAAATGTGGGTTTCAAGGGAGCCGACTGGTTCCCCGAACCAACTCTGAAAATGTGGGTTTTAGGGTAGCCAGTTGCCGGGTTTTTGTACTGGTTTTCCGGTGGCAGGCCGGTAGGTTCCCTGAACCATCTGTGCAAATGTGGGTTTTTGGGGAGCCGGGTGCCGGGTCTTTATACCGGTATGCCAATAGCAAGCCGTTTGGTTCCCCGAACCATCTACGCAAATGTGGGTTTTAGGGGAGCTGGCAAGGATGCATGCCAGTGGCATCATCCCAGAAAAATTTCTGGGGCATCAGGAGGGTAGACTTACGCCACCAGAGAAAACGGGAACTACAAGGTTGTATGTGTTCGTAAACACGAACGGCCACCGCCGGCAAGGATGAATGCCGGTGGCGACTTCCCGGAAAGCTTTCCAGGGCATCGGGAGGGTTGACTTACACCTCCTAGGAAAACGGGAATCGCCGGGTTGTACGTCTTTGTACACCCGAACGGCCGTCACTGGCGAGGATGCATGCTGGTGGCGTCATCCCAGAAATCTTTCTAGGGCATCGGGACGGTAAACTTACGCCTCCAAGGAAAACGGGAACCACTGGGTTGTACGTGTTCGTACAACCGAACGGTTGCCGCTAGCAAGCATGCACGTCGGAGGTGTCATCCCGGAAAAATTTCTGGGGCATCAAGAGGGTAGACTTATGCCTCCCGAGAAAAGGGGAACCGTCGGGTTGTATGTGTTCGTACACCCGAACGG
>JAMKPZ010005276.1:0-14106 GCA_024699675.1 Amphibolis antarctica | reverse complement strand
AGGGCCTGGTGAACTGTTGCTTTGCCAGGTGCGCTTGGAGTGGTGCTAGCATTGCAGCCGCTAGAGAGACCGTGCCAGCTGAAGTGCCGGTCGTGGGAATAAAGCCGGCGGCTGAGGCCTTGGGGATTGGAGGTACCGCCGGGATGACTGCCCTGACTGGGGCAGCGGGTGAGTATAGAATTACCTTGGGCTGAGCCCGTATGGTTGTCCCAGTGGCCCGCTCCCTTGACGCGGCAACCGTAGGTGCCACCCGAATGAAGAATTTTCCTGCGGGTGGGGATGACGCCTGTTGTGGTGTAGGCTTTGAAGACTTCCACCTTCTCCGGTGGCCGCTGATGGTGAGGATGGAGGTCCGGAGTTGTTGGTAGTATGGCCGAAGCTCCTCCAGCGTCGGCAGATGGTTAGCTAGACGGATGACATTGACGGGGTTCAGCCAGGGAGTTCCTGCATCCAGCGGCCATGCCGAAGGGAGGGATCTTCTTGTCCCTTGTCCATGCCTGGTTGGATAGGCAGAAACTGGCTGCATAGGCCGGAACCCTTCGAGCGAGTGCCTCCTTCGGGCACCTAAGAAGATAGTACTCACCTGGGAGTTTCCCGTATGATTTGGGAAGGTATGTTGGCTTGGCTCAGGGGGTATGTTGAAGCTCAATGGTGCCCAAGTTGATAAGCCTCTGAATAGCTTGTCTCAACGTTTGGCAATGATCCGTAGCATGGTCGGTGGACCTGTGGTATTCGCAGTACTACTGCGAATTGTACCAGGCAGGAAGAACAGCTGGAGGTGGCTTGACAGGGGGAGCGTGAGTAGCGCCTAGGCCCGGCAGAATACCTGGCTCAGCGGTTTAGAGAGTGGCATGTATTCCATTATGCGCGGCTGTTGCGGCTACGGGGGCGGCAAGCGTGTTCTACGCTGTTGCTGATCGGGGCATTGCTGGTTAACGCCTGTGCGATCTCCATTTTGTCCCTAGTTTCTCTATTGAGAAGTTGTTGGGGACGTTGCCTACCACTACCAGCGGGCCGGTGGATCAGACGCGGCTGCCGGGTGTGGAGCCTTGGGCCTCCAAGGTTGTTGATTCCGGGCCGCTCGAGCCTTGAACAGAGTCACCACCTTATTTTTGGGTAGAAAACAAGGAAAACCAGATGGGAAAGTGTCCTTCCACCATCAAAACGATAAAACCTCGAGAATCACGTAAAATTGTGTAACATGAGAGAACTGGATACGGGGCTCAGGGTACTATTGAGGAAGGTGTTAGGCACCCCCAAACAGCCCGAGCATTCCCGACCTCTCTCCGACTCTAAAACGGAAAACTACGATAGTCAGTCTGGCCACACGTGACCTTATCCTGAAAAACTTTCTGGGGCTGCCAGACAGCCGGTTGGATATACCTAACTATATTCATATGTAACAGTTATTTACCTAACTATACCCCTTCGAATATAAAGCCCAACTGTACTAAATATTAAACACACTTAATCTACTAACTTAAATATTAAGGTGGATTTGATTTTTAATTAATTAAGTTTGAATTAAAAAATATTTTGATTAAATATTAAGACATAAAATTGAGAAAAATAATGTATTCAACATTTTCACGTTTTCTTCAAATCGATTATTTTGCACGTGTCGATGTGTTTAATTTCATTTAAGTAAAATCAATTATTTAAGATTTTCAAATAAGTGATATAATTTATTTAGATTAGGTATTTAACATTTACATAATATTGGAAAGAATTGAAAAGGAAGACTTTACTCTACACGAAACTGTAATGTAAAGACATTAAGTTGATAGTCATACTGTACAACACACGTGCCTAACTTAAAAAGTCACATGTGAATGTTAAAATGCCGGTCTTTTAGTACAATCATTCGGTCTTTTAACATAAAACACCGATTCTCTTATCACGTGTGAACTTAAAATTTCATGTGACATTTTACAGTGATATTTCACGAACTCTATTCATTTGTAACAGTTATTTACCTAACTATACCCCTTTGAATATAAAGCCCAAGGGTACTAAATATTAAACATACTTAATCTACTAACTTAAATATTAGGGTGGATTTGATTTTTAATTAATTAAGTTTGAATTAAAAAATATTTTGATTAAATATTAAGACATAAAATTGAGAAAAATAATGTATTCAACATTTTCACATTTTCTTCAAATCGATTATTTTGCATGTGTCGTTATGTTTAATTTCATTTAAGTAAAATCAATTATTTAAGATTTTCAAATAAGTGACATAATTTTTTCAGATTAGGTATTTAACATCTACATAATATTGGAAAGAATTGAAAAGGGAGACTTTACTCTACACAAACCCATAAAGTAAAGATGTTAAGTTGACGGCCATACTATACAATGCACGCACCTAACTTAAAAAGTCACGTGTGAATGTTAAACGCCGGTCTTTTAATACAATCGTCTGGTCTTTTAACATACAACACCGGTCTTTTAATACAATCATCTAGTCTTTCAAATAAGTGGTAGTATTGAATAGCAAATATCTTTTTGGTAAGATCCGATTATAAAAATCCGACAACTTTAACCCCAATCTCTAAGCATATATAAAGCTTAAATTCGTAATGCCCTGTGCCCTAGTCTTCTTGAGCAAGAGCAACTGTGTCACGCGTCACTTGGAGAAGAAGCTTCACTGTCAGTAATGTAGCAATGGCACACAGGAAGAAGAACATTCAAGTACCACTGGTACTCCCGTGTACATGGCAGGTCAAAATCGACAAGGTTGACAAAGAGATAAAGCTATTGAAGTCGAGGTATGACTTCTCTCTCGACGTCTTTGAAGTTGTAGAGGAGGTCAACATTGCAGAAATAGAGAACTTGCGACTACGATTACGATCGCAAGGAGAAAAACTACACAATATCAGGTGTGCTGAGCGAAATGTGTTAAAATCATTTGGTGATTCCATGACACCGTTCAGTACATTTGAAATAGGAGAGTGTTCTAGAGATGTTGAAAGGAGACATAAGAAGCCCGCTCCAAAGCCTAAGAACACTACACACATCCATCCACAATCGTCAACTTCAGAATGGTTGAGCCCTAAAAGTAGGGTGGAGGAAGCTACAGAATATCAAATTTCAGTTTTAATGGAAGAACATTATAGTCCTCTAAGAATCTCAACTGAACAAGGCATACAAGAATCTCTTGATTTCCAAGCTGAAGAGAAGCATGTAAATCAACAAAAAGAGACTTCAGAGGTGCAGAATGAAGATAAGTTGAGATTGGTTGTATATCAATCATAGACAGAGAATGTTGAAGATTTTCCAAGCACTTCTCATTCATTTCCTAAGGAAGGTATGACAATACAAAATTTATATTTTAGAAATCAGGAATGTCTGGACAATTATAATAAATTTTTGAATTATGAGATACTATACGAAAGACTAGTAAATTTCAAAGATTTACAAGAGATTAAAAATCTCTTAAACTTTCAAGGTCTACTAGATATTATACCAACAAACTATAAGTTAGATGTATTCAGAGAAGTCATTACTGCATTCTATGCTAACTTACATGTTGAGGAGGGTAGATTATTTACCAATGTAGATAAGACTATTTTTGGAATCACTCCTCAGTTGGTATATGATACTCTTAAATTGACAAATGAGGGTGTACAATTAGCTAGAACATCTTTGAACTTGCTAGATTGGAACATCAGTTCAATAGCAAGAACCCCTCATTCACATGACAGATTATAGTATCTTGAACATCTTAATGGAAAATCCAAATTTATAGCCAAAATTCTGCAAGCATAGATTTTTCAAAAGAAAGGGCATGGTAAACATATTGAGAGAATTTTTTTATATGCTACATATGCTGTAATGTAGAAAATAAAACTGAATTGGTGCACATTGTTTTTGGATTCCATACAGCATAGAAATTCAAAATTATTTTATGGAATCAGTCTTGTGAAGTTGATATTGGGCATAGGATATGATGTGAATTAGTGGCCCAGAAAATCCTTCAAGAGAAGATCTTTTACAGTGGTTGAATATAAGAAATTCATTTCTAATGCACTAGTTACAAACATACAGCAACAATCAACAAGTGAACAGGCACATACGTCAACTTGACAAGATTTGTTATCTCCTGTAGATGTTGCATATATTACACAATTATGAGAACAAATTGGTCGACAAATTTCAAAAACTAAAAATAGTACTATTCAAAATTGGAGGAGAAATTAAGGATAACTTGTACTTTTCTGATTTCTTATTGAATTGTAATTCAATGGTATTTTTATCTTATTTAACTTTTTAGTATAAGTGATTGAATTGTAATTCAAGAGTATTTTTATCTTATTTCAAGTGATTGAATTATTTGTATAAGTGATTTAATTTTATCTAACTGAATGCTTCCAATTATTCTCTAACCCTAGTACTTTGTTCAATAATCACAAAAATGGGGACGTATACTTCACAATTAAAGCAATAGATAAGTACACTTAAAATAATAGATAATTACACTTAACATTGTTTACTTTAGGTGTTTTAAGAACGTGAAAAAGTAAAATACAATATTAAATTAATTGAAATTTGAAAATTGAAAAGGAAAACAATAGATAATTACAACATCAACATAATTTGGTGATCATCAAAAAGGGGGACATTGTCGACTATTATGTATTGATGATGAATGCTTAATTAATGTTTAAACATGATGTCGTGGTAATTTAACTTAATGCTAAATTAATTAGCACTCAAATGTTCGAATTAGGTTAAGTGTTTTTAATATTTAAGTTAATGTTAAATTAATTAGCACTCGAATGTTCGATTCAGGTTAAGTGTTTTTAATATTTAAGTTAATGCTAAATTAATTAGCACTCGAATGTTCGAATCAGGTTAAATGTTTTTAATATTTAAGTTAATGCTAAATTAAATCACGTGTGTATGTTAAAACGTCTGTCTTTTAATACAATCATCCGGTTTTTTAACATAAAACACCGATTCTCTCATCACGTGTGAACTTAAAATTTCACGTGACATTCTACGGTGGTATTTCACGAACTATATTCATATGTAACAGTTATTTACCTAACTATACCCCTTCGAATATAAATCCCAAGTGTACTAAATATTAAACATACTTAATCTAGTAACTTAAATATTAGGGTGGATTTGATTTTTAAATAATTCAGTTTGAATTAAAAAATATTTTGGTTAAATATGAAAACAATTAACCTGAATCAAATGGGTATAGTGTTAAATAATTTAGCATTAACTTAAATAATATTTCCAGTTATGTTCAAGTAATAAGTAAATAGATAATTAGCAAATATAATTATGACTTTTAAATTACCATCACATCATGATTAAACATTAATGAAGAATTCATCATCAAAACATAATAGTCTCAGAGACATACCCTTAAAACGTCTAACTACTATTCAAACACCATGTGTACTTTAGAACGCACGTGCCTAACTTAAAAAGTCACATGTGAATGTTAAAACGTCAGTCTTTTAATACAATCGTCCAGTCTTTTTACACAAAATGCCAATTCTCTTATCAGGTGAACTAGACGTGACAACTTTAGTCAAGGACTAAAGGTATTATTGAATAGCAAATATCTTTATGGTAAGATCCGATTATAAAAATCTGACAACTTTAACTCCAATCTCTAAGCATATATAAGGCTTAAATTCATAATGCCCTATGCCCTAGTCTTCCCGACAACTGCATGGTGCATCACTTGCAGAAGAAGCTTCAATCACAGTAACGTAGCAATGGCACATAGGAAGAAGACCATTCAAGTTCCACCGCTACTCCCACGTATATGGCAAATCAAAATCGACAAGGTTGACAAAGAGATAGAGCTATTGAAGTCGAGGTATGACTTCTCTCCTGAGGTTTTTGAAGTTGTTGCTAAGGAGAAGAAAAATGAAGAAAAAGAGAATTGATGACTACGATTACGGTCTCAAGGAGAAAAAATACACAATATCAGGTGTGCTAAGCGATATGTGTTAAAATCATTTTCTGATTCCATAACATCGCTCAGTACATTTGAAATAGGAGAGTCTTCAAGACCTACTAAAAGGAGACATAACAAGCCCGCTCCAAAGCCAAAGAAGACTAAACCCATCCATCCACAACCGTCAACTTCAAAATGGCTCACCCCTAAAAGTAGGGTTGAAGAGTTTGAAGATTGGTTTAAAGCCACCACTACACAGAAACAAGTTGAAGTGGTCAGTTCAGATAGCTAGAGAAGTAGTTCAAAGTTTGCTAGCAGTGACAATGAAAATGAAGGTCTATGGATAGGTAAAACATTTTTGTCATCTTTTGAATTGAGTTGTTTTCAAAAGGTGATTGATAATTTTGAGAAAAGAGAAGTGACTATTTCAAAGTCATCTCTATTTATAGTTGATGCAATTCTTGCAAAATTGTCAAGTTTTGTTATGCATGACTTATGTGTAAAGCATGTTTCTAAAGGCATATCATCATTCAGTTTGATAAATAAAAAGAATGATGTTACTGAATATGTATTGTGTTGACCCCCATGCTTAACACTTACCAGCTACCGGGTAAATCAACCAGCCACCCACGGGCATGTCGGTATATCACCCAATGGCTAGTTCCCCCAAATTCCTCCCCAGTGAAGTTCCACAGCGCTGGTGTTGACGCCCGTGTTCAACACCTATCGGGTTGTCAGGTAAATCAGCCGGCCACCAACCGACACGTCAGTAAAATATCCCAGCAACTGGTTCAAAACTCTTACCCAGCCATGAAGGTCCCCTTTTGCTCTGAACAAGGGACATCGCGAAAAAAAAAAAACATGGCTTCCAGCTCAGGATTAGCCAGCAGCCAACATGTAGATACCCATTAACATGCCCGTAGTCACCAAAGGAGAGAAAACGGTTGACCACACGGAACTTCTGCTAAAACAAGGCATCCAAGGGTGGAAGTACCATTTTCCAGATAGAGGGGGAAAGGTAAATGCCAAGAGGTTACGATGGCCATAGGCAAAGCTCAGTACGACTTCCGGGGCAAACTACATGGCCTCCGGGTCATCAGCCGATGCACAATCCCAGCTATTCGCCACGGCCTATTCCCCTAAACCACTGGCTATATTCCTAGCGCACACCGATCTCCTTTACCCGACAGTCGGCCAACCTGCCATGGCTATCGGCTAAACGCCTGGGTAAATAATTCAAATCTATTGGAAAAATATGGCAAGATTTAATTACTTAAATCCTACAATCAATCAATCACGCGGATCACAGGATTAAACCAAAACGTACGTGGGGTTTCCATCCTGGAATCACCCAAAATGGAAGGTAATTCCCTATATAAAGGGCCCTCCATTCCATGTAAAAAGAGCATTTTCCAACGTTCTGAAGGCGTGATTTCGAAGGGGAGCTACTCGGAGCACCGACGTCCTGTTGCCGCATCGGAGCAAAGACTTCTGACCATCACTGGCATCTCCTTGCAAGTAAGCCCCATTCTCTGTTGCCATCATGCTTCCTATTTAGCCTCTTTTCTTCGAACCTTGACCATACTGGACCTTCCCCACGCAAAGGGAAAGGTCATAGGATATGCCTGGGTATCATTCCTTCGAATACGCTTCTAAAGGTACCAGCAGCCTCCCTCCCTGTCAGGTCAATCCACCCAGTACGGGCGAGATCAATCCGGTCACGATTCATTCATCAGGTTTTTATATGGAAACCCATGTTTTCTTACGTGTTTTTATGAGCATATCGTTAGGTTTCTCTATCCCTTTTCTTTGAAATGCCTGGCCACCGTCAGACGTGTTGTCTCCACTAACAGATGACTGTCTCCCTGAAGGTGTCCGCCTCTCCCATCTTTCGGGACTGGGTGTAGAAATCCCTGCACTCGGAAGTAGAGGTGGCATACCGGGTGAACATCTGGCCCCAGACCAGGATGTCTAATAGGCAGACAAGCAGACCCACCAGACCTCTAGCTTTTCAGCCAAAGGTTCGTAAGGGTGGCTACCACATCTATATTCGTGTTTTTACCTATTTCCCACTTATCTCATCGGGAGAGGCAAAGCTGCCCTCCCAAACCCTCGGAAAGGCTTCTGGTATGAGGCTGTCAGCATGCATCCTTGCTAACGCCGGTCGTCCGAGTGTGTGAGTGTGTACACCTCGATGGTTTCCCTTTACCGGGAGGAGCAAAGCTACCCTCCCGATGCCCTAGAAAGGCTTCTGGGATGAGGCCATCAGCATGCATCATTGCCAACATCGGGTGTCCGGGTCTATGAGTATGTACACCTCAACAGTTCCCCTTTACCAGGAGGAGCAAAGCTGCTCTCCCGATGCCCTAGAAAGGCTTCTGGGATGAGGCCATCGACATGCATCCTTGCTGATGTCGGCCATCCCAGTGTTTGAGTATGTACACCCCGACAATTCCTCTTTACTAGGTGGAGCAAAGCTACCCTCCCGTTCCCCCAAAAAGACTTCCGAGATGAGGCCGTCGGCATGCATCCTTGCCAACGCCGACTGTCTGGCTATATGAGTATGTACACCCTAACAGTTCCCCTTTACCGGGAGGAGCAAAGCTGCCCTCCCGTTGCCCTAGAAAGGGTTCCGGGATGAGGCCGTCAGCATGAGTCCTTGCCGACCCTGGCCAAACTAGGTACATGAACTCTTGTCCCTAGTAGGAGAGGTGAAATGTTAGGCGGACGCTAGTCCCCTTACCCGACAATCTGGCGTTCTAGCCAGCTAGCACGCTAGACCTCTGGCTCTTCAACCAACAATCCATAATGGTGACCACCATGCCTGTCTCTCTCTCTTTTTCTCACTAGATCCCTTGTGAATTCTCGCAATGTTTGATTTTCACTTGCTATACTGGAAGGAATAAGACTATTCCTCCCGATGCCCTAGAGAGTCTTCCAGGATGAGGCTATGTTTGGCTGGGATGACTATTGTTGTATTCCATTTTTAGAGCCAAAGAGAGGTCGGAATTACCCGGTCTATCTAGGGGTGCTTAACACCTTCCCCAACAGTACCTTGAGTTTCATATCCAGTTCTCCCATTTTTCGCATAGTTTTACACCATTTCTATGATTTTCACCAGTTTGATGGCAGAAGGACACTTCCCCATCTCGTTTTCTTTGTTTTCTATGCAAAAATAAGGTGGCGACTCCATTTAATGAGCCATCTACCCCACGTGGCAATGCGCTCCCACAATCACCTTTGAATTCTCTATGCCTCGACCCATCCGTCGGCTCTACTGGTGGAACCCCATGGGCTTCCAAGTGACAATAAGATGAAAGAGAGGGTATAGATTTTTGGCGCCTCTACTGGGGAGACTCACTGTGTTTTATCGATTAAGCGACTTAGACTCTCGCTCATACAGCTCTTTTACCATCAGCCTTTTGTTTTTCGTTAGGATTTTTAGCGTCCCTGCTACATTTGCTAAGTGAAGCCACTTTCAAGTGCATCGAACCAAATCACCCTTCTTTGGTTTTCCTTGTAGATTCTCCTTGTAGCCCTTTGCAATTCGCTCTTGCAGTTCTAAATCCCGTTGGCTCCCCCTATTCAAACCAGTTCACAAGCAAGAGCTATGACCATTGGTATCGTAGCTACATCTGGGACTTCCCCATCTATCACCGCGGTGGCCTCCATGCTACTGTCCATGGCCTTCAGCTTGCCACCTCCTGTCGTCACCAGGATGAACTTCACCAGCCCAACCATTGTACCTGCTGGAGCCATGGATCAACCCTGGGCACTAGACCTATCTGCCGCTGCGACATTTGACAATCTCGCGCCACATCCTGCACCGCCCACCTCTCCAGCTACTGGAGCCGAAGGTGACAAGCCAATTCCCATGCGGAACACCGACCCATCCTACTAGCCACCCTCAAACATGGAGGGCATAGAAGGGGCCGACACCTACCAGCCGACCCGGCCAAGGCATTTTGAGCAAACCCTCCTAGCTCATCAACTGGCACGCTACCAACAATAAGGGATTAGCTTAGTATTCCCACCCAGGCCAACCGTCCACATCCCAGAGATGCCACATACCGAAGAATACAACGTCGTCACCACTCCCATGGCAGGTCAGTTCTTTCAGTTGCCACTACTGTCACCCCAATGCCGAACCTGCAAGGGCAACTACTTCAAAGGATAGTCAAGCTAGAAGCATCCTTTCGAAACATGAGGCCCGACCTGCCGGAACCCTCTTGTTCGTTCCAAAACCTCTATTTCTGTCTAGAGGCGATGCTGCCTCCCGACTTCAAGATGCCCAAATTGGTCAAATACAATGGGCACACCAACCCCTGGGTGCACCTCCGGGCTTACTGCAGAGACATGGTAGTGCTGTAGCACGAGGAGAAGCTCCTCGTCCGACTATTCTAGAAATCCCTCGAAGGGCCGGCACTGTCATGGTACATGTCCTTGGACTTGACAAAAATCTACACCTGGGAGCAGTTTTCGTACATGTTCCAAGAACAACACATGTACAACATGGACCTGGCACCCAAGTTGGAGGACCTCTGCAACCTCCGCCAATGTGAAAATGAGCCATTCAACGACTACGTTGGCAAATGGAGGGCCCTAGCGTCACAAATTTGAGACAAGCCAGTTGAGGAAGATTCCCTAGACATGATTGTATAGGGCGCCCAGCCATCATTGGTAGTGCTCCTGTGCATTCAATCGTACACCACATTCTCCCAACCGATCAAGGCCGGCAACCACCTAGAGGGGTTTCTAAAGTCTGAAAGATTCTGTCGACCATCGCGGAAACATCCATCCTAGGCCACTGGCAACAGGAAATAATGGGGACAACAATCGTGGCTTCCGAAGGAATGACAACAAGCGGTCGGCTCCCATCACGATCATGGCAGCGGCACCCCCGCTATATCAACCGCAGCAGGTGTACACTCTGGCTCAGGTGTATCATCCATCGGCCATCACCCCGGTTTAGCAACCAGTCTACACAGCTCGACCAACACCAAATCAGTAGCCTTGGAGGCCAAGGGCTCCACCACTGACAGCTGCACCAGAGCCGTCGATGTCATAGGAATGGCAGGCAGCAGCCTGAAGATCCTCCTGTTGAAGGAACTAGGGGCAAAATGGGGGCCAAACAGCTGCTAACCAATAGCGCCACACCCAGCAGTAGCCATGACAACCACGCCAACCGCCTACGCAAGTGCAATAGCCGCTCATAACGGAGTACACGCCGCTCTCGAAAAAACTGAGACAGGTGTTCCGCAGGGCGTAGACGCTACTGACATTCCCTCCTGTCAAGCCACCCCTGACTATTCTTCCCTCCTGGTACAACTCGCAGTAGTACTACGAGTATCACCGATCTGCTGGCCACGTGATCGACCACTGTCAGACACTAAGACAGGCCATCCAGCGTCTCATCGACTCAGGAACCATCGAGCTTCAACAGCCTCCCACATCTCCCGTGCCGAGCCAGCAGACTTTCCCGAAACATGTAGAGAACTCTTAGGTGAACACCATCCTCCGAAATTCTAAGAACAGGAGACGGCATCTGCTTGAAGGATTCTGGCCTATACAGCCAGTGTCCGCATATTCAACTAGATGCGGGCAAGGGACAAGACGATCCCTCCTTTCAACACGACCACTGGAAGCCAAAATCTCCTGGCTGAACCTGATCAACCTCATCCATCCGGCCCATAACCCGCCAATGCTCGAGGAGCTTCGACCGTATTACCAGCAACTCCACTCCTCTGTCCTCACTGTCCACAACCACTGAAGGAGGAGGAGGTCTTTACGACATGGATCACAAGGGCCATCCCCGTCTTCCGAAAAACCCTTTGTACGGGTGGCGCCTGTGGTCACCTCATCCGGGGTGTTGGGTGCCGGGACAGCCATCCCAGCCCAACCCAAGGTGATCCTCTACTCACCAGCCACCCCAGTCAAAGCCGCCATCCTTGCAGCACCTCCAGTCCCCAAGGTCCCGGTAGCCTATCTCACTCCCTCGGCTAGCACTCCAGCCAGCATAGTCACTTTAACAGCTGCAGCCCCGGCACCACTCCACGCACATCCGGTAAGGCAACAATTCACGCACTTGACCACACCGTCTACTCCAGCCGCATCCCCATTTGAGCGGCATAAGGGCAAGGAGGTAGTCATATCTCCAGCTCCCACCCCATTCCAGCAACAGCTGTCCACATGCATGGCTATAACCAGGTCTAGCCAAGTATATCCACTAAAGTCGCGCCATGCGTGGATCTCCATCCCAGGAGTGCCAAGCTGCGCCATGCGGGGATCTCCATCCCAGGAGTGCCAAGCCAACCATCGACCGGCAGCCGTCCGCTCACTTCACTGACGGCCTCCTCACCAACCCCGGCTGCCCACTCATTACCGCCCATAGACTTGTCAGTCCAACTGCAGGGGATACGGGCAGATATGTCACTATGGGATCTACTCCGATCATCCACCAAGCACTGGGAAACCCTCCTTAAGGCACTATAGGTGGCAAAAGTGAACCAAAGCCTCGCTCTCGGAGCCATAGAAGGGATGGCGGCAACAATGATAGTCCCATCCTTCATCTACTTCTCAGACTTGGACCTTTCACTGATCGGGACTGATCACAATCTATCCTTGTACATCCAGGTATAATACAAGGACCAGTGCATCGCCATGGTCATGATCGATGAGGGATCAAGGCTAAACTTGTGCCCACTATAGGTCCTACACAAGTTGGGGATCAAGGAAGAAAACTTGTTTCCCACAAACCGAGTAATGAGAGGGTTCGATGGCACTCTCCATGAAGCTAGAGGTGAAATCGTTCTTCCCCTTGTCATCGAACTGGCAACCTTCGATGTTTTGATACACGTGGTGGACATCCCCCCAAGCTACAACCTCATTTTGGGCCACCCTTTCCTCCACCAAAACTCCATTGTACCTTCCACCCTTCACAGGATGCTCAAGTTCCTGTGGAAGGGGGAAGTCATTGTTATACTGGCCAAAAATTACTATCATCCGAGACAGTCCATGGCTGCCATAGCATCCTACGGGTCACAGCACCCGACAACTGAGTCGGCTATCACCGCCTCACCACCTGACCACCAAAACCCAACCACCTTCGACTATTTGTCCAGGCACATGGAGCCTTGGGAGGACACCCCATAGCTAGACCAGGAGCCGAAAGACGATTTGTTGTGGTTGTTTGGTGAGTGTCCGGCAAGCAGCGAAGGGCCAACCCTTTGCCAACCTCCCCCACCATTGTCCATCCTACAGGGAGGAGCTTTGGAAATGGATGCTACATCTGACTAGTTCGTACAAGGAAAGGGGACAACAAGGTGTGCTCCTTCCCCCTCTCCTTCGACTTATCACCACAACACCCACCTAATGACCTGGGTGGTGACCCTCCAGGCTTGTAGGTCATCAAAGTCAAGAGACAAGCTTGATGGATTCCAAGCAACTCACGCCAGAACCTATACCTTCAACAACAAGGCTTGGCATCCCAAACATAAGTGCATCGGCAGTTGCATCCTCAGCATCCACTGACTCGGCAACCTGACCAAGTCGACCAAGGCTTGGCAATCATACTAGGTGTCTCGCTTAGCACAAGATACAGCTACGAACCATCCGGTCACTAGTACCATCATCCAATGGTTGTCAACCTTCAACAGGGGTGCCGCACCACAGAGTTAGGACAGCTAGCCTACTCTATCTAAGTAACATCCTCTACGAGTAGAACACTAGCCAACATCGCAGGGCAGAACTAGGGGCATTCTGCCCCTCCCCCACCACAATCACCCAGACAGGTGAACGTGACCAGCCCGTCGCACCCTCGTCCAAGACTATATCTGGTTTCTGCCTCTTAGCGAGCCGGCAGCTGGGATGTCCAACTAGCCTTCCGCACATACCAACAAAGGAGCAGCATCTTGCGGCAGAACTAGGGGCGTTTTGCCCATCCCCCTCTTCATACGCCGGGCGGCCAGAGCAGCAGATGAAGTTTGACGGCCTCAAACCTCAAGCAGGTGAGCACGACAAATCTGTCACCTTCTCCTCTAGAGACTTCCTGGGGTTCAGCCTCATCCCTAACCGGTGGCTGATATACCTACCCGGCACTCGACAAGGAGACCAGGGATGTAGCTCCGGCTAGGTTCATCGTCCAGCACCATTTCAGCTTGAGGGTCAGCAATCAATGG
>JAMKPZ010005275.1:0-16099 GCA_024699675.1 Amphibolis antarctica | reverse complement strand
ATTTAAATAATTATCATTTTCTAATTCACTCAATCTATTACTCTCTTCAAAATTTCTCATTGATTCATCTATTTTATCCATTAATTGTTGTATTTGTAATGATATGTTTAATTGATAATTTTGATTTTCATTCATATAATTATACTTTGAATAATAATTTTGCATTCCTGAATTATCGTTACATTCCCATAAATTAGAATTATCATTGCAATTATAATTATTTTGAGAATTAACATTAAGTCCTTCTAAAACATGTTGTGAAGAGTAATCATTAAACTCCATTGGTGAATAATCTCCTCTAACATAATTAGAATAATTATAATCCTCAATACTAGTTCTTGGAACAACCCTACAATCACCCCAATATGAGTTATATGAGTCCATTATGAAATTCAGAATTTAAAAACACTTCTCTACTCTGGAATAGCAATAAGACTTTGAAATAGAATTTAATAATAATAAATGCAAATAAATTATATTGCAGTCCTAGCTAACACCAAAATAGCAAAAAGCAACACCAATAACAAGAAATTTAGGATCTCCAGAAACAGTGCCAAAAACTTGTCTCGCTCCTACACAACACTTGTGATTAAATTCTTGTAAAAATTGTGTGTGAAATATTTTAATTTCACCACAAGTGCACGAGTTTAGATGTAATTAGTGTGCAAGTACAGGTTTGTCCACAGGGATCAGTTTTGCTTGGTGTTTAGCTAAATTGGTATATTCAATTAATGAAATAAGTAATTATATTTCTTTTAAGCAATGTTATAGTTACTCTATTCCAATTAATCGCTAGGATGCTCTTTAAACACTTATTAAATTTGCACCTTCCAGAGAACTTTTCATTAACTTCAATTTCTTCAACACTTAGAATATTTTGATTTTTAAAATTAGTCTTTTAGTAAATGATTCAAATTTTTGCACTAAAAGACTCTATCTAGTCAGTTTTACTTCCAAATATTTAATTCTTCTTAAGTCTTCACATTATACACTTCAATTTGCATGTAATTTGTCATTTTGTGTAGAGAAGGCACCAAAACTCTCGAGGTAGCTCGTGGGTAAACGTCTTTACTCTCGAACTTACTCGTGGAATGTGCAATAAAAGTGAGTTTCAGATATTTAAACAATACGATTTGAATTAGATAAAACTTCTAAGAGTTGTATACTTATATTTTTGGTCTTTTAAATATTCTAAAACACAACAAACAACATAATACATGAGACACAACACATTATGAATAACTTGTAGAATTAAAATGCAATATTCAACATTACACTAAACATGAAATCATTCTCTAAATATCGCAACTGAGTTGATAAGATAGGTGTTTTTAAATTTGAATGTAAATATAAAGGAAAAGTAAAAATAAAGGAAAAAGAAAAGCAAAGAACACCTAATGCTTTACTGTAATTTCTTCCTTCGAAACTTGCTCAGGCTGAGAACTTCTCTTTGTCTTTACTTTTGGTTAACCAAGTCGTCAATCTGGCAAGCCTTCCTTTCGACCTTGAAATGAGATTTTGGGCGTCACTCCACAATTACACCAAGGAACAAAGGAGGAAGTAGCTAACATCGAGAGTCTCTCCTTCAAGGATACACTTAAGTTGAGAAAAGAACTACAAATACACTAAGGAATTGGATAGAGAAGACGAGGTCGTCAATCTCCTCTCGAAAGAAGTGAGTGGGTGGAAGATGGTAGATGGAGAAGATGGACAATGCCCTGTGAATGGTGATTTTAGGAAGAAGAGGGGGGGAGGGGTTGTTTCATGGTTACGAGACTGTTTTATAGGTTGAGGGAGTGGCAGTTCATGAGCTAGTAGTTAGCAAGGATGTGGTGCACATCTAGACGTGTGATATTATTCCATACAAGCCCACTTCTTTACCCTGTCCGTCCACATTCTCCATGGTTGAGCTTCAGCTAAATTAAATTTCTCAGTTCCACTCGTATACGAATTTCCTTGTAATTACTTATCAAATTTCCCTACAAATACTTAAGGAATACCTTTCGTGAAACACATCACATTATAGGAGAAATAATTCATAATATTTAAACCTTAACTATAATTATAATCGCTATTACATCAATAAATAGGGCACAGGCTCAAGGGTAATCCAGTTTACCCTCGTGTAAGTTCGTATGTTAACAGCTCAACCCTTAGACTCTACACTTAGACATAAATTGCGATTTTTTATTATGAATGAATCATTTTATCAGCAACTTAAAGAGTCAATTATCAATCATTCATTCCCTTTTCAGAAGGTAATCACCACAAATATAATTCACGACTTAAAAATTAATTCATGCATCATTAAAGTGAATAAACGTGCATAATGCTCAAAAGTATAGTTAACCTTGTAATCATCATTACTCAATGAAAAATGCAACTAAAACTCATTAAAATGCATGAATTAATATCCATAAAATACACACTTTTTAGTCTGAACAATGTGTTTACCCACAAGTTGAGTCAAAAAAAAAGAAGAAGAAATAAAAAACTTTTGGAGTTTAGCCATGAAGTTAGTGCACAGGTTAACAAGTTTACGCATGGACCGGCCTCGTGGGTTATCGCATTGAGTCATTTAAGGTTCTATTTGCTAGAAGATGTTATTTTTAAATATAGGATTTACTAAAACTAAACGATGTTAATCATCTAAAGTATGATTAAGGGTTATTTCACAATTCAAATGATTAAGAGGAGGGATTGTAAGAAGAAATATAATATGGTGAACTATTGAATGAAAAGAAATTTAAAGGGAGACAAACCGCAGAACATGCACAAGTGTAACAAACACAAATTAAGATTTAGAACAATTGCATTAAACACGTAATGTTTACATTTCGGAGAGTTTTTTCTCTCCAAATGTTTGTATTACAAATGGAATATTACAATTAACAACTAATTATCAAGAAATTTGGACTTTAGGGCTGCAATTTCTTCTTTTAGATGTTCAATCTCTTGTAATACAATATCCACTTTTTCTGATACAAAGGCTTGTCCTCTCTATTGTGAAGTGGATGGCTCGCTATGAATTTGAGGTGCCAAGTTATCTTCTTTTGAAAGTTGTTTCAAATCCTTTGCAGTCAATACTCTCAACTTCAATTTCTTCGCTGCTTAAGAAGATAAATCAGAAGAACTTGACACCAATTGATAAATGAGATCACCATAAAATAATTTCTTCTTGATACTAGTGATCTTTCAGATGAAGACTTTATACCAGTTCATCTGAATTCGGTTCAGAACTGCATAGGTTCCTTCGGATACACTTCCGAAGGTACTGGCAGCCTCCCTCCCGATTGGGTCAATCCACCCAGTACGGTCGAGATCAGCTCGGCCACGACCCCTTTATCGGGTCTTTTTACTTCGAAGCTAGTGTTTTCTCACGTATTCTACGAATGTATCATCACTTTTCCCCTGTCTTTTTCCTTTGAAACGACTGGGCATCGTCAGACGCATCGTCTCCGCCTGGAGATGGTCGTCTCCCAAAAGGTGTTCGCCTCTCTTGTCTCTCTAGACTAGGTGTAGAAATCTCTACACTCGTAGGTTGAGGCAGAAACTGGGTGAACATCCAGTCCCAGACCCGGATACCCGGTAGGCCGACGAGTAGACCTACCGAACTTCTGCCTATTTAGTCAGAAGTTCGTTACAAGGGCTACGGTGTCTACATTTGCATTTTTATCCATTTTACACCTACTTCCCCGGGGAGAGCAAAACTGCCCTCTCGATGCCTCGGAAAGGCTTTTGGGATGAGGCCACTAGCATACACCCTTGCTGGCATTAGCCGTCCAGGTGTATGAGTATATATACCCCAACGGTTCCCTTTTACCGAGAGAGGCAAAGCTGCCCTCCCGATGCCTCGGAAAGGCTTCCGGGATGAGGTTGCCGACATACACCCTTGCTAGCACCGGTCGTCCGGGTGTATGAGTATATACACCCCGACGATTCCCTTTTACCGGGAGAGGCAAAACCATCCTCCCGATGCCCCGGAAAGGCTTCCGGGATGAGGCCGTCGGCATGCATTGTTGCCAACGTCGGCTGTCCAAGTGTATGAGCATGTACACATCGACGGTTCCCATTTGCTGGGAGGAGCAAAACTACCCTCTCGATGCCCCAAAGAGGCTTTCGGGATGAGGCCGCCGGCATGCATCCTTGTCGGCCCTGGCCAAATGGGGAACATGAACTCTTGTCCCCCATCAAGGAGGCGGAATATGACACAGTAGCCGGTACCTTTATCTAGTAGTCTGGTGGTCCAACCAACTGCCTCACCCAACATTCAGCTCTTTAGCCGAACCGTCAATAACGGTGACCACTACGTCTTTCTCTCATTTACCGTCAGACCCCATGCGAATCCTCGCATTGGCCGATCTCCACTTGCTTTTATTGGAAGGAATAAGACTATTCCTCTCGATGCCTTGGAAAGTCTTCCAGGATGAGGCCACATGTGGCTGGACTAACTGTCGTTCTTTTCCATTTTTTTTCTGGGGGTGCTTAACACCTTCCCCAACAGTAGCCTGAGTCCCGTATCCAGTTCTCACTTGTTTCGTATAGCGTTACACGATTTCACGTTATTCTCGCGATTTTATTGTTTCGATGGTAGAAGGACACTTCCCCATCTGGTTTTCCTTGTTTTCTACCCAAAAATAAGGTGGTGACTCTGTTCAACGAGCCATCCACCCGACATGGTGTTGCACTCCCAAAATCAACTTTCAATTCTCTGTACCTCGGTCCTTCCACCAGTTCTGCCGGCGGAAACCCATGGACTTCCAGGTGATAGTCGAATGAAAGAGAGGGTACAAGTTCTTCATATCTTGTTCTAACCAATCTGCCATTGTAGAAGATTCTAAAATCTCTACACCCTCATCTTTTAATCCTAGGCTCTCAAATATAGATTTAGGTGTTAAATATATATTCACATCAATCACATTTGAAACAAAAACTCCATCTTCCTCATGCAGATTATAGTAGAAGGCAGGAACTAAATTCTCAGCATTAAAATTATTACCTGACTTGGGGATAATTCTCAGCAACCCCTGAAACTCCAATAAGTCCTTGATTTCATGGATGAAATCAAAATCTACAAGTCTACTGAATAGAATGTCATAAACCCTAATAGTCTGGAATTTAGCCCTAGCCTCAGCATCTCTAAAGATCACTAAGTTTGTGCCTAACTACTGAGCTTGTTCTGCATGTGTGGGGGAGGATGGAGCTAATGCTTCTGTAGTGGCTATGTGTGGCTCAGTTGGTCGAGAATAGATCACTAAGGCTCTATTTTCTTCTCCACCAAAGCTTGGTCGCTATTCGGCAGAAATCTCTGTCTGCCATAAATCTAGATCCACCTGCATTGGACTTGAGGCTAGAGGACTGACAGTAGCTCCTTCCTCTTCCTCTTGTCCTTCTTTCTTTTCTTCTTCCTCTTCCCTTTCAAGGGAAGTTGGCTCACGCTATATATATATGTTGACCCCATGCTTAAAAGGGCCTATCAGGCGATCAGCCGGCCGTTCACTGGCATACCGGTATCTAACCCCAGCAGCCAGCTCCCTGTTAACCCCATGCTTAAAAGGGCCTATCGGGTAGTTAGCCGGCCATCCGCTAGCATGCCAATATCTAACCCCGGCAGCCAGCTCCCTGTTACCCCATGCTTCAAAGGGCCTATCGAGCAACCAGCCGACCATCCGCCGGCATGCTGATATCTAACCCTGGCAAGCAGCTCCCCCAGACTCCCCTAACAAAGTAGACATGCTCAACCCTTATTGGGTGGCCGGGTAAAGTAGCCGGCCAACCACCGGCATACCAGTAAAATACCTTGGTGGTCGACCTCTAACTCTCCCACTAACATGCAGGTACGTTCTTCGACACGCCGAGTTCGACTTCTGGGAAAAACACACAGTTGCCGAAGCCTCAGCCAACACACCATCCTAACTACCTACCATAGCTTATTACCCTAAATCACTAGCTAAATTCCTGGTGGACCCTGATCCCAACCAACCGGCTTCTGGCTAACATGCCACAGCTGCCGACTAGCCACTTGAGAAGGCAATTCGAATCAATTGGAAAGATACGGTGAGATTTAATCACTTAAATCTTGCAATCAATCAATCACGCGGATCGCGTGATTGAATCGTGATATACGCAAGGTTTCCATCCCGGGATCACCCGAAAAAGGAAGGGGATTCCCTATATAAAGGGACCACCCACTCCATTTCACGAGAGGGTTTTTAGATGGCTTTTTGGATGACTTGTTGGAGGTTCTAAAGGAGGAGAGCTACTCGAAGCCTCGATGCCCTCTCACTACACCGGAGCGAGGACTTCTGACCGCCACTGATGACTCCCTGCAAGTAAGTTCCCTCATCCTCTACTGTCGTACGTATGACTTAGCCTCATTTTTCCCGAGTCCCAACCATGCTGGACCTTCCCCAGGCAAGGGAAAGGTCGGAGGACATGCCCAGGTGTCATTCCTTCGGATACACTTCCGAAGGTACAGGCAACCTCCCTCCTGGCTGGGTGAATCCACCCGGTACAGTCGAGATCAATTCGGTCACGACCCCTTCATCGGGTCTTTTTACATGGAAACTCGTGTTTTCTTACGTATTCTACGAATGCATCGTCGGGTTTTCTCGTCCTTTTTCTTTAAAATGACTAGCCATCGTCAGACACATCGTCTCCGCTTAGAGATGACCGTCTCCCTGAAGGTGTCCGCCTCCCCTGTCTCTCGAGACTAGGTGTAGAAATCTCTACACCCGAAGGTTGAGGCAGAAAACCGAGTGAACATTCAGTCCCAGACTTGGATACCTAGTAGGCTGACAAGTAGAAACCCCCCAAACTTCTGGCTATTCAGCTAGAAGTCTGTTGTGGGGCCTGTGACCTCTATATCCACGTTTTCATATGTTTCTCGCTTCCCTTTTACCGGAGAGGCAAAGGCTTCCGGGATGAGGCCGTCGGCATACATCGTTGTCGATGTCGACCGTCTGGGTGCATAAGCATGTACATCTCGATGTTTCCCTTTTACCAGGTGAGGCAAAGCAATCCTCTCGATCCCTCGAAAAGGCTTCTGGTATGATGCTGTCGGCATGCATCATTGCTGACACCGGCTGTCTAGGTGCATGAGCATGTAGACCCCGACGGTTCCCTTTTACCGGGAGGAGCAAAGCTGCCCTCCCGATGCCCTAGAAAGGCTTCCGGGATGATGCCGTTGGCATGCATCATTGCCGGTGTCGACTGTCTGGGTGCATGAACATGTAAACCCCGACGTTTCCCTTTTACTGGGAGGAGCAAAGATTCCCTCCCGATGCCCCAGAAAGGCTTCCAAGATGAGGCCATCGGCATGCATCATTGCCGATGCCGGTCGTCTGGGTGCACGAGCACGTACACCTCAATGGTTCCCTTTTACCAGAAGGTGCAAAGCTGCCCTCCCGATGCCTCGGAAAGGCTTCTGGGATGAGGCCACCGGCACGCATTGTTGCCGTCGCCGGCCATCTGGGTGCATGACTATGTACACCCCGACGGTTCCCAATTGCCAGGGGAAGCAAAGTATCTCCCCTGATCCCCTGGAAAGTCTTCCAGGATGAGGCCCTATTTTGCCGGATTGACTGTCGTAGTTTTTCGTGTTACAGCCAAAGAGAGGCCGGAATTGCTCGGGCTGTCTAGGGGTGCCTAACACCTTCCCCAATAGTACCCTGTGCCATGTATCCAGTTCTCATGTTTCGCATAGAGTTCCACAATTTCACGTCATTCTTGTGGTTTTATCGTTTCGATGTTGGAAGGACACTTCCCCATCTGGTTTTCCTTGTTTTCTACCCAAAAATAAGGTGGCGACTCCATTCAACGAACCATCCACCCCACGTGGTGATCCACTCCCAAAATCCGTCAAGTCCGTCAACATCTCCACCGAAGCATTCCCGGGTTTCACCACCATCTTGAACCGGCAGCCGGCACACCTACCCGGCACCCAACTAGGAGACCTCAACAAGCCGTAGAAGACCTTAACGATCCCCACTTGCAAGATCAAGAACTTGAAAGGGTCGGTCCATGGGTCCAACCGACCGAGTCCACTGGTGTAACGTCTACAATCAAAGTTGAAATTGTAAACCTTGGGATGAACAACATCGAAAAGAAATGAAGATTAGCAAAGAGGTACTTGAACCCTACTGGCAACAACTCCTTGCACTCTTGCGAGAATTTGTGGAAGTGTTTGCATGGGATTATGAAGACATGCCCAGTTTGGATGAATGGGCAGCAGTCCACCGACTACCCTTCAAACCGGGAGCTCACCTTGTGAAACAAAAAGCTCGACGGATGAGACAGGAATGGGCCTAGAAGCTGAAGGAGGAAGTTCACAAGCAGTTACGTCTGGTTCCTCCAGCCGGTCTTCTACCCAGAATGGGTGGCAAGCATGGTACCCGTCCCAAAGAAGGACGGGTGGGTACGCAAGTGTGTTGACTATCGAGACCTCAACAAGGCTAGCCCCAAGGACGACTTCCCACTACCACACATAGATGTCTTCGTAGACGATACTGCCACTGTATTCTTTCATGGACGGATTCTCCAGGTACAACCAAATCCTCATGGCAGAGGAAGACAAGGAGAAGACCGCATTCACAACCCCTTGGGGCGTCTTCTGTTACAAAGTGATGCCATTCGGGCTCAAAAATGCTGGTGCTACCTACGAAAGAGCCATGACCACCCTCTTCCATGACATGATGCACAAAGAAGTTGAAATCTATGTCGATGATATGGTAGTGAAGGTGCGCACCCATCAGCAGCATCTCAAGCACTTGAGAAGATTGCTTGAGCACCTAAAGAAGTACAAGCTCAGGTTAAACCTAACAAAATCAACGTTCGGGGCCACCACCGGAAAACTCCTTGACTTCATCATCAGCAAATAGGGAATTGAGGTAGATCCCGACAAGGCAAAAGCAATCTTAGATATGCCTCCCCCACAAATGGAGCAACAGATCCAGAGCTTATTGGGAAGGCTACAATACATCGGGCGCTTCATCTCATGCCTCACGCCGATTTGTGAGCCCTTCTTCAAGTTGTTGAAGAAAAATGCCAGCTTCACATGGACAGTAGAATGCCAAGTCGCCTTCGACCACATCAAGCGGCAGCTGTCCCGGCCGCTGGTTCTCGTTACGCCTCATCTCAGGCAGCCGCTCTTCCTATACATGTCAGTCACGGCTTCTTCCATGGGCACAGTACTAGGCCAACATGATACTACCAACAGAATCGAGCAAGCCATATACTACCTTAGTAAGAAATTTACCGAGGTAGAGGAATGGTGTGAGTTGATAGAAAAATACTCTCTCATTGGTTGGGATGGTGAAAAAGCTGCGACACACCTAGTCATCTACCTGATTTTGTTGCTTAGCCGCTAGGATCCCCTGCGCTTCCTCTTCGACCAACCGGCCTTAGTAGGCAGGTGCGTGAAATGGCAAATGCTCCTTGTCGAGTTTGACATCCGGTACGTATCCCAGAAATCCATGAAGGCCCAAGCCATGGCTGACCAGCTGGCACACCAGCCTTTGCCAGATTATCAACCATTGGAGGATTCGTTCCTAGACGAGCCCGCCTTCACCATTAATGAGCCAGATCCAGACCAGCTAGACCTAGACCAGCCGGAACCCCATACCTTGTACTTTGACAGAGCGGTCAACACCAAAGGTTGTGGGATGGGGGTCGTCCTAATGGAACCCCAAGGACGGATGCTGCCAGTAGCCAAGCAGCTTCTCTTCACATGCTTGCGCAACGAGGCAAAAAAATAAGGCTTGCGTCATGGGACTACGACTCGCAATGGAACTCCGAGTCACCCATCTGCGTGTGTTCAGTAACGCCATGCTGGTAATCTCTCAAACCCTTAACAGGTGGAGAACCCGAGACCCCATGCTCCAGCTGTACTAGTAGCTCGTACTGTGATTAGCGAGCAACTTCTGGTTCGTCCACTTCCAGCACGTCAGCTGCAAGCATAACCCACACGCAGACGCTCTGGCCATCCTAGCATCATGGGTAATGGTCATGGAAGGTCAGAGCATAGCCGTAAAAGTCACAACACTTCACCAACCGGCTTATAGTGAGGACATCTACCGCCTCACAGAAGTCCCCAGGTGGCAGATGTCAGACCCGCGGCTTCGCATCTGGCTAGCCACCCCAACAGCCAGCAAATAGTCAACCAACACAGAGAACCGACCCCGGTCGACAAATCGGGCAATGCAAACCTCATACGTGACGAAGCACATCACGTTCCCAATCGGGGTTCATCACGGCCACCAGCGTCTCAGATCGATGCCCCACCAACTATCCGAGAGGCCAGCTCCCCATGGCCGTACGTGACAAGCACGTCGCGTACTCGACCAGGGTTCATCACGGTCGCCATCTTCAAACAGGCCGGCCATCGGCGTCTCAGACTGAAGCCTGACTAGCTGACCGAGAGGCTAGCTCCCCAAGGCTGTACGTGACAAGCATGTCGCGTACCCGACCAAGGTTCATCACGGTCGTTGCCTTCAAATAGGCCGGCCACTTGCATCTTATATTGACGCCCCATTAGTTGATCGAGAGACTAGCTGCCCACGGCCGTATGTGACAAGCATAGCACATACCTGATCGAGGTACATCGCAGTCACCGCCTTCAAACAGGCTAGCCACCAGCTACCCATCTCGGACCGATGCCCCACCAGCTGATCGAGAGGCCAACTCCCCATGGCCGTACGTGACGAAGCATATCACGTACCCGACCAGGGTTCATCATAGCTGTCGCCTTCAGACAGGCCGGCCATCGGCATTGCAGACCAACCCACCAGCTCGTCAAGAGGCCAGCTCCCCGCGGCCTTACGTGACGAAGCACATCACATACCCGACCGCGGTTCATCATGACCACTACCTTTAGATAGGCCAGCCATTGGCTAGAATCCTTCTTCAAGCGGAAAAGAAAAGAAAAGAGAAAAAGGAAAAGAAAAAAAGAAGGAAAAGTTACTTGTTGTAGAGTCCTGAAAGCGTACGGACTCCTATAGAGGTGAAGGGTAGATTTTAGGATTCCACCAGCTGTTGGCAATCTTAAGCCTGACTTGTCACGATTGGCCAAGTGTTCCCTCTGTTCAGGGTTTGGCAACCCATCGAAGTCTGCCAAAACAACCAGGTGTCGAAACCCATTTGCCGACGCCCACTACTCCCCTTTTCTTTGGTTCTAGGGCTTGACATCCCAACTAAGTCGTCAAGACAGGGCTTGGCATCCCTCACAAAAGACCTGCTGGCAGCTATGTCCTCAACAACACTAGGCATGGCATCCCGCTGAAAGTCACTTCCACTGCCGAGTTCTGATGCCCACGTTTCTGGAACCCGCACTATTCTATTTGTTGTTGCTGCACTCCTAGAGCGAACTTGTGAAGAAGAATCAGCATAACTATGGGCAGAAGGATAGCATTCGGATCTCTCCTCTCAACCTGTCTTTGTCGCCTTAGGGTCGTTTCCGCTGGACAAAGGAACCACGTTTCCAAACACACTCTCGTATGAATGTCCAGCGGTCCCCTTTTTGTCGTGAGGTGAGCCACCTTTCATTCCCCTACAGGTTTGGATAGCACCATTGAGTCGAAACAGCCAACTTGCATAGACTCCATCATAAGTAGCCACTTGAAAAGTCACCTCACCTTTTCCATACCACTATTCCTAAAACATCGGCAAATAGGCTTGGCACCCACCATTTTATAGAACCAATGAGGCAGGACACGAGAGGAAGGGCCACAAGGGAATGTCTCAACACCTTCACGCACCTCACCACTTATATTCACAGATAAGGGGAGGAAACAACACCATCTACCAACCCTCGAAAACTAACGTGCGAATAACTGTGTAGGTAAATAAGCCAGTCGGGACAACCAGCTGGCTACTGCTTAGGAGACATGGCTACCCATGGATGGCCGGCACCTCAGCCGCATCCAACGACAAGACGTTAACCATTCCTTGCAGGAACGAAAGAGACCCGCCCTCATGCATGGTCCAGCTCAGACAACAGGACGCCAAAACAAGGTCCCACGCCAAACGAGCCGTCACCCCGGGAAATGGTCGATTGCCAAGTAAATCAGCCGGTAGCCGCTCGCAAGACACGGTGACCTAGACGATACAAACACCCACAGAGCGAAGGAGCTTCGGCCGCACAATATCCAACTCAAAGAGCCGGACGCCGCTACCCATGATTTGGCTAAAACACCGCATTGCACGGAGGTAAGACAGACCGATGGGGGGAGGGAATGGCAGGCTGTCTGGTATCGTCAACTGGCAATCGCTATAGCGACTCGGCATTTTTGCCACGATGCGAATACCCTCTTCGTATCACTACCTCGCACCTCACTCACATATACTAATACACGCACACATTCTTGGATACACGATCCACAGGAAATATTTTTTTTAAGATGATTGGTATTATTTAGAAAATTCCTTGGATTACAGATGTGAGACAAAAAAAAAAAAAAAAAAACCAGGCTACAGGTTACACAGCGTCAGTCTGCGTCACTGTCCCTCTGGCGCACCCGTTCGATCTCCCGGGCCTCCATCCGTTCATGACTCAAAGGCTGTGTACCCTACCCCAGAAGTCAAATTGAGCTTTGCCTATGGCTATCGTAACCTCACAACACTTACCTTGCCTCCCCCATCTAGACAATGGTACTTCCACCTTTGCATGCCTTGTATTAGTCGAAGTTCCGTATGGTCAGCCGTTTTCTATCCACTAACGTTTGCAAGCGTGTTGATGAGCATACCCGCATGTTGGTGGAAGAGTCCAGGATCGGCCGCCAGGGTATTTTACCGGTGTGCCAGTGGGTGGCCGGATGATTTACCCGAGCTACTGAACCCAGGCTTCAACCCTAGCGAAGTGGAACTTTGTCGGGGAGGAGTTTGGGGGAACCGGCGGCCAGTTGATTTACCGACATGCCGGTGGGTGGCTGGTTGATTTACCTGGCCGCCTGATAGATGTTAAGCATGGGAGTCAACAGAATGCCCCTCCCTAGGCGAGGTTGTAGGACCTTAGTGGAAGGAAAGCGATGTCCTAGGGTTGAATGACCCTCCATGCGTGGATAATAGATAACGCGAGGCTTCACACTTTGTGAACATCCATCGCTCATTATGAGTGAGATAGACTTTCTTGGAAGGTGCGTCAAGAGAAGTCTTGAGAAGTTCAAAGAGGATGCACTCTGAATTGTGATGACTGGACTTATACTCTCGATATCTTAACCGAGAGCTGCCATAGTGGTGTGGACTTACACTTCTGGTCGCCTAACCAAAAGATGCCTTACGGGGAGTTCGGCTTACATTCCCAGTTACCTAACCAGGAGACGCCATAAAAAGGGGATGGACTTACACTTCCGGTTCTCTAACCGGAAGACGCCTTGAAAGGGGATGGACTTACACTTCTAGTTCTCTAACCGGAAGATGCCTTAAAAGGGGATGGACTTACACTTCTGGTTCTCTAACCGGAAGACGCCTTGTATGTACTGGCAGGCTGGGTGGTCGAGCTGGAAAGTTCTCTCAGTTATTAACCAGCAGGTATTAACCTCGTGCAGGCACGTGTCACGTCTGCAGTCTAAAATCTATGTAGTTGTCAGCATAGGCAGTCGTCACCTCACCTCTCCTCAATTTTTAGTTTAGATGGTTGCTCACCCGATAGCCAACTTGTTGGTGCCAACATGCCAGGTAGTCATGTGCAGGCACTTTTCATGTCACATCTCGTCGATATTTTCCTATAAAAGGGACGCGAGGGCACCCACATTTCCCATCTCTTTGCGCGACTTGCAGCTCCAGCTAGGGTTTTTCAGGTCCTTGTTTCAGTTTTCCTTGGCGGCATGATATTTTTGCTCCTTTCTTCTTGATTTCACTATTTGTCTATTCGTCTTCTTCCCTATTTCACTAATTTCGTCTGCTTTTCCACCTTCCTCCCCATTTCGCGTTCTTCCTACCTCGTCTTCCTCTTCCGATGCCTTGGACAAAACACGTCACGGGACATGTCTGGCAGATGGCTGCCACCTCTCTAGACCCAATGCAGCAATGGCTTGAGACCCTACCCCCCACACTTAGGGATTTACCAGCGAAAGACCTCGCCTGTCCCAACCAAACGGAGGCCATCCAATTGCAGGTGTCTTACCTGCTTATGGACGAGGGGTGTGACTCGACCTCTACCGACACTCTCTCCCGATGGTGGTTGTCGGAGTGACGTAGGGACCCCGAGGCATCTGGTTCTTGTCCATTGGAGGAGGGCGTGGAAGGCGAGGGGTTGACGGAGGCTCCCTGTGAGGGCTCGCGACGAAGGACATGCCGCAAGATGTTGGTTGGGAGGCAACAGCTCCTCCCGGAATCCCCTGACACACCACCGACAATGCTAGACGACACAAGGTCAGATGCGGAGTCTATCCACCTAGCCCATCCATGGCATGACATGGCCACTAGTTACGCTGAGGCGATGGCTGAGGGCATCTCCCCACCCGTCACCAATCAGGAGGTCGTTGTCCTTGTGGACGATCGCCTGGGGGTACGAAGTATTTTGTATGGTAGGCAGGCTGACTTTGACCAGTTGCTAAAGGTGGAGTAGTTGTTCACCGTGTAGGGGCTGCTCCGATTTGTCTATGATTTCCACTGGGTGGAGACCGTCCTAAGCCTGGTTGCCGAGATGTACTCCAACCTATCCGAGGTGGAGTCGCAACTCGTTCTTGGCTTTCGGGCAGGGCCAGCCACACTTTCCGATGCACTCCTGCTCGAGGTGCTCGGTCTCCGCTCCACCGAGTTGGATGTTTTCACCCCTCTATCAAGCCTCCCTTGGAGCATCGGCGACATCAACGTAGTAGTTGTGACAGATACCAGGTTAGATCGGCAGGTGGTCAAAACACGTGACCTGAACCCAATCGCCCACCTTGTCTCATTCATTTTGAACAATACCGTCCTGCCGAAAGCAGGACATTGGGACGAGGTGAGTGTGGCAACTTACCTCGCGACTTTCGCGATGGTAACCAGCTGCAAGGTGAACTAGGTGGCGGTGGTCCAGTGGCAAATGCAGAGCATCATCTACCCAGGGTGGAGGCCTCCTAGCCAACTGCTATTTGGCAAGGCCATGGTCGAGCTAGCAGGCTTCCTACACATTTCAACCGGTGGCTGGCAAAAGGCGATGCTCCTAACTCGGCCCATCACGGCAACTGATCTTGGTTGTTACGAGAGGCTCGCTTCTAAGTGAGCCAGCTCATCTATCGGGACTTCTACCGAGCCATTATATGGTGTCTTTAATACTGCTAAATTAAACTGCAAGTGCACGGTGCTATTGAAGTAACACGGCGAGTACAGATTGATCCCATAGAGATTCAGGTTATGAAGATTAATGAAAGTGCTAAGATACGGAATGTTGGAAGTCTAAAATTATCAAGTGAAATGGGAACTAAATCTCATTCAAGCAATAATTCTATTTCCCGCAAACGTTTGGAATTCAAAATGCAAAAAAAACTACAATAGCTAGTTGCAAGCACAATCCACTTGAAATGCCTAAAACTCACTCCATATGCATCCAACTAACGTGAAATAAAATGGAGCTTTTCAAACACTCAACAAGCTATTAAAATACGGAAATTCCAGTCCAAGATGTTCAATAAAAACATGGCAAAACAGGGCTCAAATCAGAGATCCGGATTGCGGTTTTTCATTCATCAAACACCCCTTCTTTCCCTACAACTTTCACAAATCCAAGAAATTCTTTCCAGCCAACAAACACACATGAAAACACCTCCCTTCTAGTAGAAATAAATTCTCAAAACACCTGGGACGTGCCTTCAAATGGGTTGGAAAAACTAAATAAACACTTGGATTCAAAACATTTCACAAGATAAACCATTCAAGCATTCATCCATTCGACATCCATTCATCCAAACCAACATTCATCCACACAAATAACATCTATTTTTGGGTTTTGGTATTTAAGCAAATGAACTTCAAATACATCTAAATCCTATTGAAAAAACAGTAAGAAAAAATTAACCTAACAACAAGTATATAGATTGGGTATCATTAACAACAAACTCTAATACAAAACTAGATAAAATAAGATAGAATGGATAGGGGATAAACCTTCACTCCAAAACCTATG
>JAMKPZ010005274.1:0-11009 GCA_024699675.1 Amphibolis antarctica | reverse complement strand
TTTTTTTTTTTTTTTTTTTTGCTTTTTGCTATTCTTTCTCTTTCATAAAATAGTAGATTGAAATAAAAAAACTGAATACAAGAGTACTACTAGCCCTCCCCATGTGCTGTTGGCAAGTAGAATAACCTGATATTGTCATGGTTGGGTCCAAGGGGAATACCTTACCTAGAGGGAGCCGAAGTTTATGATCTCCCTTATTGTTGGGTGGCACTCGAGCTAGGTAAAAATGGGAGGTTGGATACTCATTCGTGGGGGGAGAAGTGATCTCCCGCCAGTACTTCATAACCACTCAGAATCGGCAAAGACCATGGAGATAGGGACAAACCTAGATTACTCACTCTGTTTTGCCTTGATGCCGTCGGAGCTAAAAGTTTGGATGCTCGGGTTTGTAGTGTGGTAACCCAGATGTAGTTGGTATCACTCCTGGGGTCGGTAGTTCATCCCAAAGGTCTGGATAGCACTTCTTGAGCCGAATATGCCGCCTGCTGCTGAGAACTGTTCTCATCGTTGGCCGTGGATACGGCTACCGGGTATGTCAGATGTGGCAGACGGTGGAAGGCCGGTTGGGCGGTGGAGTAAGTATTGGGGCAATAGGCTGTGGATGAGGGCTGGGTCGTTTGCCGGCTTCCTAGTGTTTCTTCCGAAAGACGGTGATCCGGATGTTTTGTGGTGGTGAGAAGGAGGGGGCACGAATACTTTCCGATGGATGGAGACCTGGAAACCATGCCAATTTTGGGGTGATAGTTTGGCTAGCTTTGTCGACCATCTTCCTTCCCAACACCGACGTGGCATGATGATTGGAAGGAGGGACCTGCCTATCGTGTGTGCATAGTGCGACATGTGAGTCATGCGAGGGCATTCACCTAGGAAAGGAGCATACATGTCCGTAGCTAACCTCTTGGTCAGTCGGTGGAGAGTTGGATGAAGACATCAGTGGCCGACTTGTCTGAAGGCAGCAGCCGTGATGAGCCCCAGTCAAGTGCGTGACGTGCTTGTCACGTATAGCCATGGGGAGCTGGTGTCTCAGTTAGCTGGCAGGGTGTCGGTCCGAGACACCGGTGGCCGACCTGTGTGAAGGCGACGGCTATGATGAGCCCCGATTGGGTATGTGATGTGCTTGTCACGTACAGCCATGAGGAGCTGGTGTCTCGGTTAGCTGGTGTCTCGGTCAGTTGGTAGGGTGTTGATTTGAGACACTAGTGCCGACCTTTTTGAAGGCGGCGGCCGTGATAAGCCCCAGTTGGGTATGTGACGTGCTTGTCATGTATAGCCACAGGGAGCTGGCCTCTCAGACAACTAGCAGGGCATCAGTCAGAGACACCGGTGGCCGGCCTGTGTGAAGGCGACGGCCATGATGAGCCCCGGTTGGGTATGTGACGTGCTTGTCATGTACAGCCATGGGGAGCTAGCATCTCACTTAGTTGGTAGGGCGTCTCGGTCAGCTGGCAGGGCGTCGGTCTGAGACATCGGTGGCTGGCCTGTGTGAAGGCGGCGGCCGTGATGAGCCCCCGTCAGGTACACGTCGTGCTTGTCACGTACAGCCATGGGGAGCTGGCCTCTCGATCAGCTGGCAGGGTGTCGGTCTAAGACACAGGTGGCCGGCCTATCTAAAGGCGGCGGTCGTGATTAGCCTCGGTCGAGTACGTGACGTGCTTGTCACGTATGGCCATGGGGAGTTGGCCTCTTGGTCAGCTGGTAGGGCGTCGGTCTGAGACATCGGTGGCTAGCTTGTCTGATGGCAGCGGCTGTGAGGAGCCCCAGTCGGGTACGCGACGTGCTTGTCACATACAACCATGGGGAGCTGGCCTCTCGGTTAGCTGGTAGGGTGTACGCACTCTTTCATCCGGCTATCACCTTGAAGCCCGTGGGGTTTTGTCGACTCTGCCCTTGGATGGATCGAGGTACAGTGAATTGAAAGGTGATTGTGTGAGCGGATCACCATGTGGGGTGGATGGCTCATGGAACAGAGTCGCTACCTTATTTTTGGGTAGAAAACAAGGAAAATTGGATGGGGAAGTGTCCTTCCACCATCGAAACAATGAAACCACGAGAATGATGTGAAATTTTGTAACGCTATACGAAACATGAGAGAACTAGATATGGGGCTCAGGGTACTATTGGGGAAGGTGTTAGGCAGCCCCAGACAGCTTGGGCAATCTTGGCCTCTCTTCGACTCTAAAATGGAAAACCAACGACAGTCAACCCGGCCACACATGGCCTCATCCTGGAAGTCTTTCCAGGGGATCAAAAAATTCTCTGGTGATCAGGAACTGCCCGGGTGTACATACCCATACACACGTCATCTCAAAAGTCTTTTCGGGGCATCGGGAGGGTAGTCTTACTCCTCTCGGAGATTGGGAACCGTCGGGTCGTACATGCTCGTACGTGGCAATAAGTTGTCTCATCATCTTTATCCTTTTTGACCATCGGGTATTACCTGTGCGCTGGGTGATGTTGTGTCATGCTTTCCTTAGTTCTTGGGCTTAGCCGGCTGGTTGCACGGTAGCCACCTTGTGGGTGCTGGTAGCCGGGTGATGAGGTGGAAAGTCTTCACGTGCTACTTTTGAAAGTTGTTGTCGGCATAGTGAATAGTCACGTCATACTTTCCTCGATTCTTGGGCTTAGCCGGCTGGTTGCATGGTAGCCACCTTGTGGGCACCGGCAGCTGGTTGATGAGGTGGAAAGTCTTCACGTGCTGCTTCCGAAAGCCATCGTCGACGCAGTGAACAGTCACATCACTCGCAGTTGTCAAGGATCGTTTAGCTTTCTTGGTTTTCATTTAGCTGATTTTTGAACCGGCTGCCACCTAGTTTGCTAGAATCTGGGTGGTTTCGTTTGCCTATAAATGGGGAGGTGAAGACGTCTGAAATTTTTCATATCTTCTCCTTTTCTCCTTTGCTAGTTGCTTCTCCCCATTTTTCCTTCACTCTTTCTTTTCTTCAACATTCCAATGCCTGGGACCAAGAACGTCACAGGGCACGTCTGGCGGTTGGCTGCCACGTCTGTGTGATAGTGGCTTGAGACTTTTCCTCCATCCTTGAAGGATCTACCGGCAGAGGAGCTTGCTTGTCTCAACCAGGCAGAGCCCGTTCGTCTATAGGTTTTCTACGTGCTCATGGATGGTGGGTGTTATTCCCCTTCTACCGAGGCCATTTCCCAATGGTGGCTGTCAGTGTAGCATGGGGATTCTGACACCTCCGATTCTCGTTTGCCGGTGGATGACGTGGAAGGCGAGGTGTTGGCAGAGGCTCCACTCCAAAGCTCGCGACGTCAGACGCATCGCAAGATACTGGTTGAAAGGCAGGGGCTTCTCCCAGGGACTTCTCACATGCCACCGGTAATGCCTGACGATGCAGCCTCAGATGCAGAATAAGTCCGCATGGCAACCGATTCCGACGAGGCACCAGATGGTCGGCTTGCTAGAGCAGATGGAGGCCCGGGAGATCGAACGAGAGCACTGGAAGTTCGAGCGTCGGAAATTCGGGCGTCGAAGGGATAGTGACGTAGACTGACCTTGTGTACCTGTAGTCTATTGTCTCACATCTGTAATCTAAGGATTTATCTAAATAATATCAATCGTATTTAATGAAATATTTCCTATGGATTGTGTCCCCAAGAACTTGTGCGTGTATGCGAGTGAGGTGTGGGGTAGTGATATAGAGAGGGCATTCGTACCATGGCGAAAGTGCCGGATGCCGGCATAAGCCAGATCCTTATGGCGGTTGCCGGTTGATGGTACCAGACAACCGACTATTCCCTCCTCCCATAGGTCAGTCTTACCTCCATGTGAGGCAGCGTCTTAGCCGTATCACAGGTAGCGGCCTTGGGTACTCTAGGCTGGGTATTGCATGGTCTCAACCCTTCGCTCTGTGGGTGTCTGTTCCGTTTGGGTCACCGTGTCCTGCGAGTGGTTGCTGGCTACTATACCAGGTAACGGATCGTTTCCACCCCGTGATGGCACGTCTGGCGCGGGTTCTCATTCTGGCGTCTAGCTGCTTGAGCCGGGCCACGCGCGAGGGTGTGTCTCCTTCTTTCCTGTGAGGAATGGTGGTCATCCTGATGTTGGATGCGGCCAAGGCACCGGCCGTCTGTAGGTAACCACGTCTTTTAAGCGGCAGCCAGTTGATTGACCCGAATGTCTTATTTACCTACACATTGAATCACACGTTAGTTTCCGTGGGTGGGGAAGAAGTGTTGTTTCTTCCCCTTATCTGTGTATAAAAGATGTGTGCAGGTGTTGACATATCCTCTCATAACCCTTCCTCTCATGTCCCGATCTAAGACACCGGTGGCCAGCCTGTTTAAAGGCGGCGACAGTGATGAGCCACGGTTGGGAGAATGATGTGCTTGTCACGTACAGCCACGGGGAGCTGGCCTCTCGGTCAGATGGTAGGGCGTCGGTCTGAGACACTGGTGGCCGGCCTATCTAAAGGTGGCGACTGTGATGAGCCCCGGTTGGGTGCCCGACGTGCTTGTCACATATGGCCCCGAGGAGCTGGCCTCTCAAGTAGCTGGCAAGGTGTCAGTCTGAGACACCGATGGCCGGCCTGTCTGAAGGCGGTGGCCACGATTATTCGCGGTTGGGAACGTGACGTGCTTGTGATGTACGGCCCTAGGGAGCTGGCATCTCGGTCAGTTGGTAGGGCGTCGGTCTGAGACACCGGTGGCTGGCCTGTTTGAAGGTGGCAGCCGTGAGGAGCCTTGGTCGGGTGCGTGACGTTCTTGTCACGTATGGCCATGGGGAGCTAGCCTCTCGGTCAACTGGCAAGGTGTCGGTCTGAGACACCGGTGGTTGGCTAGTTTGAAGGCGGCGGCCATGATGAGCCCCAGTCGGGTATGTGACTTGCTTGTCACGTACATCGACGGGGAGCTAGCACCTCGGTCAGCGGGCGGGGTGTCGGTCCGAGACACCGGTGGCCGGCCTATCTAATGGCGGCTGTCGAGATGAGCCCCGGTCGGGTACGTGATGTGCTTGTCACGTACAGCAACGGGGAGCTGGCCTCTCGGTTAGCTGGCGGGGTGTCGGTCTGAGACACCGGTGGTTGGCCAGTCTGAATGTGGCAGCCATGATGAACCTCGGTCGGGTGCGTGACATGCTTGTAACTTACAGCCATGGGGAGTTGTCCACTCGGTTAGATGGTGGGGGATAATGGGACTTACCTGCAGGGAGTCATCGGCGGCAGTTAGAAGTCCTTGTTTCGGTGTGGTGAGAGGGAGTCGGGGGCTCCGAGCAGCTCTTCTCTTTCAGAACCTTCAACCAGTCATCCAAAAAGCCATGCGAAGCATCTGAAGAGTGTCTCCAGCATCTGAACCAGCCTCTTTTCAAAAGAGTTAGAAGCCTGCTCGAATGGGGCGGAAGGTCACTTTTTTATAAGGGATTACCTTCCTTCTTTGGGGGATCCGTGGATGGAAACTTGGCATATGTCTTGGTTCAATCATGCGATCGGCGTGATTGATTGATTGTGAGATTTAAGTGATTAAATCTCATAATATCTTTCTCATCGATTCGACTTGCCTTTTTAGGTGGCTAGTCGGCATCCGCTGTGTGATAGCAGGATGCTGGTTGGTTGGGATTGTGGTCAGCCAAGAATTTTTAGCTGGTGATTCAAGAGAATAGGCTGTAGCAGATAGCCAAAGATTTGTACCGGCTAGGAGTTCGGCTACCATGTGTTTACCTTGGAGGTCGGAGTAGGCATGTCGACGAACGTACCTACACGTTGGTGGGAGAGTTAGAGGTCAGCCACGTCAGCTGGCTGGTTCTACTCGGCCACCCCATAAGGGTGGAGCATGTCCACTTAGCTGGGGGAATCTAGGGAGCCGACTACCGGGGTTGGGTACTGGCATGCCAGCGGCGGGCCGGCTAGCCGCCTGTTTGGCCAGTTTAAGCATGAGTCAACAGGGAGCCAGCTACCGAGGTTGGATACCAGCATGTCGGCGGTGGGCCGGCTGGTCGCTCGATTGGCCCATTTAAGCATGGGTCAATAGGGAGCCGGTTGTCGGGGTTGGATACTGGTGTGCCGGCGGTTGGCTGGCTAGTCGTCCAATCGGCCCGTTTAAGCATGGGTCAATAGGGTGCCGACTGCCGGGGTTGGATACTGGCATGCCGGTGGTGGGCTGGCTGGCCGCTCGATCAGCCCATTTGAGCATGGGTCACTAGGGAGCCGGCTGCTGGGGTTGGATACCAGCATGCCGGCGGTGGGCCAGCTGGCCACCTGATCAGCCTGTTTAAACATGGGGGTCAACAAGTACGGATGGGAGCCAGGTCATTTGTCGGCCTCTGGGTTTTATAGGGCGGCTTCTGATGGATAGAAACCCAGAAGCTCGCGAGGATGTGAAGGAGAGGGCAAGAGTGTTTTTTGACAAATTGAGACCCGAAACCCATGCCAACTATCAGGGGTGACGGTGTCGCTAGCCTTGTCGACCCGTTTCTTTTCCAGCACCAACGCGGCAGGATGAGCTGAAGGATGGACTTGCCTATTATGTGTGCAAGGTGCGATGTGCGAGTCATAGGAAGGGAGTTATCGAGGGAAGGGAAGCGTACCTATCTGGGGATGGCCTCTCTATCCACTGGAGGAACGTCAGTTGGATATGTCGAATTTCGGCCTACCAAAAGGTGAAAGCTGGGGTGGGTTCTAGTCGAGGGTGCAATGGGCTTGTCGTGTTTGCTTGCTTGAGGCCCAGGGACATTGAGCTTCGCCTGTTGCTCTAGCTGTTGAGCACATGAAGAGGGGGAGGGGTAGAATGCCCCTAGTTCTTCCACAAAATGTCACTCTCATGGAGGTGCAGGTGGATTGCTGGGTGGATGGGCTGATGGCTAGCTTGCCAGGAGGAGGAAGCTAGAGACAATCTCGGACGAGGACATGACGGGCTGGCCACATTCACCTATTCGAGTGAGTGAGGCGAGGGAAGGGTAGAATGCCCGTAGTTTTTCCTCGTGATGTTGGCTAGCATTGAGGATGCCACTAAGGTAGAGAAGACTGGCTGAGCTAACCTTGCTATGCAGCATCCCTGATGAAGGTTGCCAGCGGTCAGATGATGGGACCGGCCATTTGGTAAGAGTCTTGGTACAGTTGCCAAGCCATGGCCGACTCAAATGAGTTGCCAAGTCAGTGGCTGCTAAGGACGCAGCTATAGATGCACTTGTGCATGGGATGCCAAGCCCTATAGTGATGATTTCATTCGGTTGCCTGTCCTGTATGTTGAATATTGTTTGGGAAAGTGCAATGCAACATTGCAACATAGCCTTTTTAATTAAACAACAACATATTTGAAACTTAGCAGAACCAAAAAGCCTCTACCAACAAGTGACAGGGAGTGGCGTAGCCTAGTAGAGCAATACATATTCCAAGTAATCATTCACCATAGGTGGTGATGGTGGTCTGATTTTCAACTTGGTGGGTGGGGCTTGCTACTGAAGTTGATTTGGGAGCAACTAATGCTGAGAATGAATATTGAGCTGTTGAAGTTGGTGGGTGGCCAATAATGATTGGATGTTGTAGTTTTGGGGATAAAATTGCTGATTGATACAAAAGGGTGATGATCCGTAGTTGAGGAGTGGCCCCCCATAGGGGATAACTTGACCTATCAACAGAGTAAGTTCGTTGAAATTCCCTAATCACAACAAGCCCTCTTGGTCAATCACTAAACTCAACATACTCTTCATTTCGTTTCCAGCATATGCAATAGAGTTCTTAATACTAGACTGGAATGGCAACAGACTCTTTGTTGTGATTCCTAAAACACAATGGAGTCTTCATTGTGATTATTAAAAAATAATGGAGTCTTTGTGTCACTTCGTGAAAACCAACGGACCCTTCATTGCCTTTGGACTTGGCCATTTTGGTGAAAGTGGCCATCAAACCTATATGAATTGTGTGCACTCATATAATACTTAAACACATCAATAAGTTTTGTTAATCATTAGAAATCATTAAATGTTCATCAAAACAGTAAGGATAATTAATTAGAGAACATTATCCATAACATATTAGCAATCTGTTATTATTTGGATAATTGTTTCAAGTGGTTTTTAACATTGCATTTATGATTTTTTTTTCGAAATGTAGGTATTAGGATCTTTCTCCAACTTCAACTTCAACTTTTTTGTATAGAGGCAACCTTAAAAATTTAGGTATCACCAAATCCTTTTGTATAAAGTGGGATAAATTTTATTCAATGTTGTAGGATAAAGAAAAAAGTGAATAAATCCCTGAAAATTACTAAGTGCATATTAATATTCTTGTTTATATTACATATTTTTGTATATTAATTATTTGTTCTAATTTTACAAGATTCATACGATAAAAATGTTAGTAGAAAGACATTTCGATGTACAACAATCTACTCCAAGTACATCACATTCTACAAAACACACAAGGACTCTTGCAACAAATGAAGTGGGACTATCACATCTTGCACCAGATGTGCCTGTACAGGATATTTGTGGGAAGAAGACTAGAGGACCCATAGTGATGCCAGAGACTTTTACAATGAAACATGGAGAGAAAATATTTGTACCAATCAATCAATACAGTCAACCAATAGGGGAGGAGGGGAAATGTCTTGCAACATATTGTGCAATTATTGCAAAAAAGGGAGACATATTATCAATCAATATATTTGATTGGAAACATATGCTGGAAACATGCAAAGAAGATGCATTCAGCAAAATATTGGTATACTAATAATGATTTTGTATATATTACATGCATAGTTGATAGTGAGAATAAAATTGTGATTGATATCTTATCTTGTTATATAATTTATAGGAAAAATACAATCTACCACCAAACCCTGCACTTCGTCAATGGGTCTTGAAAACCATTAGAAAAGATTAGAAGACATGGAAGTATTATCTTCACAAGAAATGGTTGAAAAGTGGGGGAAGTAACAATCCTCCAAATGATCGTATCTTGCCTACACAATGGCACAATTTAGTAGGGTATTGGGGTACTCCTGCATTCCAAGTACATAATTTATGTGAAGACTGATAAATTTCATTATAGTTGCACATATTCAGTATTTAATTTAGTTACAGTTTACATAACAATTGTATTAAATATAAGAGAAAAGAAAAAAAATGAAAATTGATCAAAAATGATTTTCACACATTGTATGGGAGCAAAAAGTATGGCAAGACTTGCTAATGATTATGTAAGTTGAATAACTTTTTATTGTTGTATATATTGTTATATATTATTGTTATGATTATAATTTTTTCCTAAATATAGCAAAAAGAAATTGGTAAAGAGTTAGATAGAGGTGACATTTTTATTATGAGTAGAAGTCGAAAGGATGGTTCCATTATTGATGAACATTCTCAACAAACAGTGGTAAGATTTATTCCTTGAATGTCTACATTAATTATTGTACTTTTCATTAATTGTTACAATTTACTTGTATATAATTAATTATATCATACTTTCATGTAGGATCAAATTAAAGAAATGAAAGCATTAATGAGTCAAGAGGAAGGTGTTGATAATTTTCTTGTATCTCGTGATGATGTATTTGGAAAAGTTCATGGTAAAGAACAATGTGGTAGAGTACGTTGTTTGGGCATGGGACCAAGACCAATAGATATCATGCGACTACAACGAACATCATCATACACTTCTAAGGATGATATACATGATATGAAAGAAAATATAAAAACACTACAAGAAAATCAGGCAAATCACAGCACCCAAATGCAATATTTCATGATGCAGATGAATGAAAAGTTACAACAAATTTTACAACAGGTTTGTTGTTTGACCTTTTTGGAATTAATATTTAATAATATGTGTTCAAAATATTTTAATTTCATTGCAAGTACATAGGTTCAGATGTAATTAGTGTGCAAGTATGGGTATGTCCATAGGGATTATTGAATTGGTACTACGTTAAATTAGTGTGTTACAATTATTGGAACAATTAACACTAAAGCAATGTCACAGTTGCTTTGTCCCAAATAATTGCTAAGATGTTCTTTAATTAATTCTTATTTCCATAATTCTCAAATAAATTTCATTAAACTTAATTACTTCTTCACTTAGGCTATTTGGATTGAAAAGAGGTTCTTAATAAATTATCCAAATTTTCTACTAAAAGACCCTAATAATTAAGTTTTAATTCCAAATACTTAGCTTTTCTTAATTTTGAAATGTTCTATATTTTTATTTGCATGCGTTTGAGTGTAATTTAATGAAAATACAATAACCCACAAAATTAGTTCCTAGGTAAACCTCCTTACCCACGAACCACTCGTTAATTAATTGCTCAATTCACTTGACATGACTTAATCAATAGCAATAGTCTGTAGTTAAACCACTTAAGCAATAGGCTATCTCGTTCGTAAATGGGATATATGTGAATTTCAGATGAAATTAAGTTACGATATAGGATTTCTGAAACTTCTAAGAATTGTTCGTTTCTCTTTTTGTTCTTTTTATCTTAAGGACATGATAGACAACTATTGACCCCATGCTTAAAGGGGGGATGGAGCCGGCTTGCCGCCGGAAAGCTGCTTCAAGGAAGCGGCACCCGGACCCCCAAAAAGCCCACATTTGGTAAAAAGTTAGGGGGATGGAGCCAGCTTGCCGCCGGCAAGCCGCTTCAAGGAAGCGGCACCCGGACCCCCAAAAACCAACATTTGGTAAAAAGTTAGGGGGATGGAGCCGGCTTGCCGCTGGCAAGACGCTTCAAGGAAGCGGCACCCGGACACCCAAAAACCAACATTTTGTAAAAAGCTAGGGGGATGGAGCCGGCTTGCCGCCGGCAAGCCGTTTCAAGGAAGCGGCACCTGGACCCCCAAAAACCAACACTTGGTAAAAAGTTACGGGGATGGAGTCGGCTTGCCGCCGGCAAGCTGCTTCAAGGAAGCGGCACCTGGACCCCCAAAAACCCACATTTGGTAAAAAGTTAGGGGGATGGAGCCAGCTTGCCGCCGGCAAGCCGCTTCAAGGACGCGGCACCCGGACCCCAAAAACCCACATTTGGTAAAAAGTTAGGGGGATGGAGCCGGCTTG
>JAMKPZ010005273.1:0-25177 GCA_024699675.1 Amphibolis antarctica | reverse complement strand
GTTTTTTAAGTGCTTAATTAACATATGCATTAATTTATTATTTTAATATGTTGGAGTAAGTGATTAATAAATTATTTAAATCAATGACTTAAATTTTTAATGAAGTGATAAAACATGTGTGTGGTTTTGTATTTTATATTTTTAATTAATTGATTTAATTATTAAATCTATCTTCAATTTATTTGTGAAATATTCTTATAATTTGTAAAATCCTTAATGAAAATATTAGGGTGGATTTGATTTTTAATTAATTAATTTTGAATTAAAAAAGATTTTGACTACTTGTTGTGTTAAATAATTTAGCATTAAGTTTAATATTTCCAGTTATGTTCAATTAATAACTAAATAGATAATTAACAAATATAATTATGACTTTTAAATTATCATTAAATTATGATTAAAATTTAATTAAGTTATATCCTACAATCTTACAAGCATATGTGACAAGAACTTGAAAGACTGATGTTTAAGTTTAAGTTCATAAGCTATATCTTACAATCTTTTATCACGTGAAAGTTTAAGTTCACACATGATGAAAGATTCGGCATTTTGTGTTAAAAGACCAGATGATTGTATTAAAAGATCGACGTTTTAAGATGAACACGTGATTTTTTAAGTCAAGCATGTGCGTTTTAAAGTGCACGTATGAATAGTGTCGACGTTTTAATTAAAGAATCGTAATTTTAAGCATAAATGATCGGTGTTTTAGCAAGACACGTGAGATTTTTAAGTTAAACACATGAAATTCAATTTTTAAGTTAAGAATAGTACTTAGGCGTTTTAAGAATATAACTCTGGATATCCTTCAGATATTTATATTCAAAAATCGGAGACTATATAAATGGATTTAACGGTTGAGTGAGGGGTGATAAGGAGTTTTACTGCCCAGGAGGAAGTCAGTGAACCAGTAGCTAGAGATGTGTATCGGCTTATGAGCTGGCTACCGCGTACTTACTCGAAACCCAGACTTGGTTAAGTGGGGTGATAACAAGTTTTACTGCTTAGGAGGAAGCCAGGGAACCGACAGCTGGGGGCGTGTACCGGCTTGTGGGCTGGCTGCCGTGTGCTTACCTGAAACCTAGACTCGGCTAAGAGGGGTGATAACAAGTTTTACCGCCTAAGAGGGAGCCGAGGAACCGGTAGCCGGGTAGGTGTACTAGCTTTCGAGCTGGCTGCCGTGGGTTTTACCTGGCAACTAGATCAGTGTTGGGTATGAAGGTCATCAAATTTCACTGTTAATGAAAGATTTGGCTTTTTGTGTTAAAAGATCGGATGATTGTATTAAAAGATCGACGTTTTAAGATGAACACATGATTTTTTAAGTCAAGTGTGTACATTTTAAAGTGCACGTGTGAACAGTGTCAGCGTTTTAATTAAAGAACTATAACTTTAAGCATAAATGATCAGTGTTTTAGAATCTTTCATCAACGATGAAATTTGGTGCCCCCATACCCAGCACTGATCTAGTTGCCAGGTAAACTACATGACTGCCGGCTCAAAAGCCGGTACATGTACCCAGCTGCCGATTCCTCGGCTCTCTTTTGGACAGTAAAACTTGTTATCACCCCTCTCATTCAGCTCGAAAGCTAATACATGCCCCTAGTTGTTGATACGCCAACTCCCTCTTAGGCAGTAAAACTCCTCCTCATCCCTTACTCAACTGTTAAATCCATTTATATAGTATCAAGTCTTTTAACAAAAATATTCGAAGAATATTTAGAGTTATACCCTTAAAACGCCTAAGTACTATTCTTAACTTAAAAATTGAATTTCACATGTTTAACTTAAAAATCTCACATTTTGTGTTAAAAGACTGGACGATTATATTAAAAGACCCAACGTTTTAAGATGAATACGTGATTTTTTAACTCAAGTGTGTACATTTTAAAGTACACGTGTGAACAGTGTTGGCGTTTTAACTAAAGAATTGCAACTTTAAGTATAAATGATCGGTGTTTTAGCAAGTCACGTGAGATTTTTAAGTTAAACACGTGAAATTCAATTTTTAAGTTAAGAATAGTACTTAGGCGTTTTAAGGGTATAACTCTAGATATTCTTCGAATATTTTTGTTAAAAGACTTGAAACTATATAAATGGATTTAACAGTTGAGTGAGGGATGAGAAGGAGTTTTACTGCCTGAGAGGGAGTCAAGGGTGTGTACCAGCTTTCGAGCCGGTTGAGAGGGGTGATAACGAGTTTTACCTCCTGGGAGAGAGTCGGGGAATCGGTAGTCAGGTACATGTATCAGCTTTCGAGCCAGCTACCACGTGTTTTATCCAGTAGCTAGATTAGTACAAAGTAAAATATGATTGATTCTTTAATTAAAAGTGTGGTTTTGTTTTATTTATACATTTGTTGTTCAATTCATACATTTCAGATTAAACATATTTTACTTTGTACCATGTATTGAAATACTTAAGGTAATTAATAGTTTGTCGATCTAACATTTTTTTCCCAATAAATATTCTTTTATGTTAAATAAAAGTATAATCAATGCATTTAATTCCATGTTCTATTCGTAATAGAAGAAGAGTCGATGGGAAGACGATTAGGAAAAGGAATCACAGGTGAAATGTGATTTTCTTTTTGTGTTAAAATAAAAGGGCTACTTTGGGAAGAAGAATCACAAGTCTTTTGCGTATGTGACAATGGCGGGATGATTTTTTTCACTTTCTCTCTACTTTTCCCATCACTCTCTCTTCACCATCTAACTTTAATCTAACGGTCATCTACGAAAGTTATTTCTGTATGCAGAACCATTTTTCTCTCTTATAATAATAACAATATATAAAATATTGTATAAATTAAATCGTTCATTAATTTTATTTTTTTTATATTAAAAATAAAAAAAATAATTTTTAGATAAAAATTACGTGACAGAAAAAAAGAAATTTGATATAAAAAAAATGTAAATCGTAGGATGCGAATATTTCGGTGTCGAAAACAAACAAGCTGATGCAATCCATTTCCGCATTTCCGACGCCGAGGCGACCGGATCGACGAGAGAAAGTGCGCGGGCGGGTGTACGAGCAGATGAGTGGCGGTAGTGTGTCGATCACAGTGATGACGTTCAATCTCAAGGAAGGTGGAGAAGACGGTGGTAGCCCTAACTGTTGGGAGAATAGGAGGGATCTGTGCATCAGCGTCATCACCAGCTATTCGCCTACCGTTCTCTGCACTCAGCAAGGCACCGGCACCTCTCTCTTTCCCCCATTTCCCTTCACTTCCTCCGTTCTGTTCTCCTCGTTTTCTCGCTTATTGCTTCGATGTTGCTGTAGGTGAGAAGGCACAGCTCGAGTTCCTGCAGCAGTGCTTGCCCGGTATCCGTCTCTTCATTGTATTTTTCATCTTTTTAGCGTTTCACCTTGCGTTCACGCCGTCGATAGTAATGAAGACAGAATTTTCTGATTTTTCTGGCATTGTGGTGTGACCTTCACTTGAATGTCTTGTGTTTGAGTTGCTTGTCATTTGCTTAATTTCAACTGTGACGACGTGTGATGCGTAGGCTGAGTAAGATGCTGAGAAGGAGCAACGGATTAGTAAGTCGTAGTGGCCATTAGGTGCTAGATGATGTAGGTCTCTGCACATTTACAGTAGTTGGCACTGGTCACGGAATACCAGCAGTTTCCATCTGTTCGATGCAGCACCATTTGTGTAAAATATTAGCAAGCTCGTTACCTGGCTTATGCTCCTGATATATATCTTCTGTAGTTTTCGGCAAGTCATGCTAGCAACTGCAGATACAAGATTAGTCACATGGTTTGACATTATGAAATGAATTAATCATCATGGTCAGCCAATTAGCTTGTTGGAGTAATCTTACACTGGAATAAAATTAGGATGATACTTGAACTCATGCGTTGTCGGACCAGTCCATTTTTTTTGAAGAAGGTTGAAATTTTATTAGCGAATAAGCTTCATCCAGTGGAATGACAGAAATGAAAAAAAAAAAAAAAAATCTAGATATTTGTAAAAATATTGCCCCAGAATTTTTTTAAAAAGCACCCTGCACCCTAGTGCAGACTTCCTCCCGAAGGCATTCAGTATGCTTGCAAATCAATGAAATTCCTCACAAGCCAGATGGCGCAACAGCCATCACGAAGGGCCAGAAGAAGTCCTTGTTTATCGTCAGATAGTTTTCCCTTCTTGGATTTTGAACTTCCCTCATGAATTCTTCTTGTGTATTTGACGAAATGTCCACCCAAAACTACTAGACGTGTGATCTTCTTCCATGTTTTGATGCTGAAGTCGTACGAGAAGAAGTGTTCAACATCTTCTTCAAACAGACCACATAGAGAACATGTCTTATCCACATCAGCTATCCATTTGTTGTGATATTTCTTCGTGAGTGGCCTCCCTTACGGTAGCAACCACATGAACAAATGGGCATTAAGGGGATATTTACATTTCCAAACAATTTTTGCTAGTGGCCACGAGCCTTGTCAATGATTGTGAATTTTTGGAAGAAATCAAGCAATTCTTTAATGAGAACGCACCAAGCAAGGCATGTTTCCATATGGGAAGATCTTTCTAAACGAACCTTTCTACTTATTACTATTTAGTTTTCAATTAGATATCTACATTTTAATATAATATTCAAGCTAAAAGAGATCTAAATTGGCTTAGGTCCACATACATCTACCGGATTCAAAAAGAATTATTTGTAGAACCAAAAAAGGTCAAAGTAAGAGGAAGCATTGAAATAATCCCACATTAAAACAGTTGAGGAATGAGTTTGAATTTTTCTTATCTCATGATAGCTAAAGAAGTGGGGCAATGTAACTCAACTTAAGCTGAATTTTTTATTGTATGATTTTTGTAAAGCGTAAATTGGAAAATATATGCCAATGGCTGCATTTTTGCGGTGAAAATGGCTGCATGAATGCTGATTTCCCAAGCTTGACACTTTTTGATATGTTTTTTTATAGCACTCAGCATTTAAAGTGCCATTCAACATCTATCATTTTGAGAAAAGTTTTGCAGGAGATGTAGTTTGAAACACAATTTAATAAAACCTATTCTAAAAAGCTTTCCCAGTATTAATGATGGTAAGGAGAGTGATGGACATTGAGGAAAAAGTGCTCAAAAATGGAGGATGTCCAATGGAAAACTATATATTGGTGGATTCCTTGTAAAGTAATACAGGGGATTAGAGATAGTTTTCAGTGGAAGATTATTTATTTTGGTAGCGTGAATTGACTTGGAAATTTGGAAGTTGAAGACTACAAGGGTTTGTTTCCAAGTGTATTGTGTCGCCTGGTTTGTATTGCACCTTTACCTGCTTGACTGCCAACATAAATGAGATGTTGAGAAGTATTTCCATGTAAAAAAACTATTTCATTGTGTGTGATGTAGCTTACATTTAAAGAATTTATATTTCAACTTTATGCAGTATTTTAGGTTTCTTTTGGTATTTCTTTATGCAGTATTCAAATTGGAACAGTTTTGATTACAATGGATGTAACATTCTTAAATGTTATTGTGAATTTCAATTTAATATTAATTATTGGAAGCACGTGAAAACAATAAAAGAAAACATACACATTTGCTAATGTTTGGTCCCTGTTTTGCTGGCCGATTAAATGAAAATTATGTTTCATCTGTCTATTTTTCCTCAGGTTATGATCAGTTTGGTGTTTCAAGAAGAGGGCCTGAAGATACCTCTGATGAACACTGCACTATCTTCTATGATAAGGAGAAAGTACAAATCTTTTTTATGTTTTCTAGAAGACAGTTTGATCAATGTTATCTGAAAACTGCATAGATTTTTGTCATCATACACAACATTAGTTTTGAATAAATATGTAAATTTCCAAAAGGTATCCTTCAAAGTGTCATTTTTATATCAGTAAGATTCCAAAATGTTTTTGGATTTTTGAAGGTTGAGCTTGTTGAAGGTGGAACATTTTGGTTGTCAGAGTCTCCCTCTGTTCCTGGAAGTATAGCTTGGGGATCAACAGTGCCTTGTATTGCTACATGGGCGATATCCTTCCATTTTCTTTTTTTTTAATCATATAAATCATTCCCGTGTAGACAATCTATCAAGATTCCTTCCTTAACAGGATCCCTACACATTTCAACTAAAGAGAGTTGAACCTCCTGGCTACACTTTCCAGGTTGTTAATACAAATCTAGATGAATTCAGTACTCGTGCTCGTAGACGAAGTGCACTGCTCACATGGCAACACATAGCATCCTTGCCTTCTAGCTTGCCAGTTGTGTATTGTGGTGGTTTTAATACCCAAAAGGAGTCAACTACAGGGCGATTTTTACTTGGGAGTTCTAGGTACCTATTCTTCTAAAATTCTTTGAAGTTTTGTTTATTACTGCATGTCTAATGACATATATATGGTAAAATAGAAAATTTTTATTTTCAATTATGTAAAAGTTTATCTCAACATGCTTTGACTATAGTTTCCTCCAAATAATGTTCCTTGTTTGGTAGTCTCGGTAACTATGATCTATAACTTTCCATGTGGTGGATTTGGCAACTTTGTGCAATTTGTTGCAGAATTGAAGGATGCGTTCTTAGAATCTGGGGTCCTGCTTTGAAACCAGAATTTTTTATTAAGTATTCTTGAGTTGATACAGACTAGTAAAATGATTATATGAATATGTGATTACTCTTCATTGTTGACATAATGGCATGCTTCATAAACTCCATGAAACTGTTATCAGATTTTTCTCCATATTTAGTATATGTATTTTCATAACTCTTATGATAGGTTCAAATCAGTCATTATGGGTAGATTCCAATATGATAGTCACAAATAAGTCATTTCAGATCACTATATCAGAAGCTTCCAATAACTGAATCACTGCTATGTGCTAAAGCTTTTCAAAGTCTTCTGCAATCTGCATAACATGCTGTGAATGACTTAAAAGCTCTTGAGTCTTCGTATGTAGTGCATATCTTGTCATCATATACAATGTTATGCACATTGGTAACGTTAGAAAGTTCTTAATCTTCTATGCTTGTGGATCTAATATTTCTTGCTGTCATTCAGATTTAGTGATGCATATAAATTTAGAAACTTAAGTTCCCAGCGACTGATATCCAAAACTAATGCTACCCTCAAGTAGATCAGGAAAAACAAAATTGGTTCTTCCATGATTTCCAGATTTCTGCTGTAGAAAAACATAAATGAAATAGAGGCTCACATGAACTGAAGAATTCATTTAGTCAAGAACATGATCAACTTGGTATCCTTTTTCATGTACAGAGAGCATGGAGTTGTAGGAGATATGAGGGATGCATGGCCGAATGCACGCATGAGGAAAAATGCGTCACTAATACGAACATATCATGGATTCAAAGGTACTGTTTACGAAAAAAAGGCAGTTCGCATTCTTTCCCTATCTGCTGTCATGAATATGCTGCTTTATGCATTGAATTGTCCAAACAAATGGGTTTTCAAATCCAGTATTAGTTCCTATTAGGATAATAATCGCCATAGGCACGGCATTTTCTATGTTTGTTTCTGGTGCAAATCACGCTCCATCATTCCTATGGCAAGGAATGTTAATCATTTCGAGTGCAGGTAACAAACAGGGGACTTTAGAGTTTCTGAAGCTGATATTCAGGGCGCTTTGTCTTTGTTGGGATCGCCAGACTCAAGATTTACACATCGACTGGATTCTTTTTCGTGGACGTAGCTTGTTTCCAATGTCTTGTGAAGTGGTGAATGACAATATTGATGGTTTCTACCCATCTTCACATTATCCTGTATTTGCAGAATTTGTGCTTCCTCGCACAGTAAGGATGCTTGAAGCTACCACTTGAAGTGGGAAAAACTAGTGCGGAAATAGGTTTGTTTTCAAGTGTCTGCAATGTTGTAGAATAAAAGGTTTCTTTCTAAATGTGGTTATTTTTCAATGGGAAAGACCATCTTTTTCAGGTGAATATTTCCTCGGCGGTATTGCTCATGAGTGAAAATATTCCTCCATAGGAGCTAGCCAAAAGAGGTAGTGGTTAAGGGCGAACACAAGTAGAGCATTAGATTCAACCCTGAAACATTTGTTTTGTGTGAAAATAGTGTTTTCTATATATATATATATATATATATATATCCTTGTTACATTTTATCGGAATTTCTCTCAAATTAAGCTGAAGCTCTGATTTTCTACATGGATCAGATGCTTTTCTTGTTGTACCGTCCCAACATATATGGTTCCTTTTGGTTGCTTGAAATTGGACACGGCCCCTATCACCAAGAAGACACTTGCACTTGATGGACTTTCTCTTTCTTTTCTAAAAAGGGGGGAAAAGGATGATTCTCTCTCGCGAAGAAAGGACCAGAGAAAGAATACAGAAACCATGTGTACAGAAAGCGGGGAATACTCGACGCTAGAAAGGTATTGGAACCAGATTATTATTTTTATCTTCACTTGGAAGTTCGAAACATACCAAAGGCTATTCATATCCAAGAAGTCACTGGAACCAGATTCTACAAAACGACGTCATGTCCATTCTTTTTGTGATTCAACATCTCTACTTGGTAGCAAAAGAATTGTCTTGACCTTGCTTTTTAACGTGGATTTCTCTGGGCATACCTCGTCAAAGAAGAGAAGCTGGTAAAGAAAGTATTTTGCTATAAATGAGACGTCTTCTTGAAGGTCATGATATGGAGTATAAGTACGTGTGCAAGTAATTGTGTTTGGTAACGAGTTATTTTAACTTTAACTATTATTTATATCAATAATTAAGAATTCAGTATTTGACAAATGTGAAGAATAAACGAATTTAAATTTGAGGATGACATCAATATTTTTTTTGTAAATACTCTTTTGTTAATCCAAAATTTTTTTTTAAAAGATTTTGCAACTCTTGTTTCACCCAAATGTTGCTGGTAATATAACCATTTTAATTAGTATTTTATTGAAAAAATCAAAATAATTACATAATTTGTTGATCCATGATATAATCTATCATGTATTAAATTTTCATATTAATATGGGTTATAATGTGTGTGTGTGTTTCCAGAACGAGCGAACAATATTGGTTGATGAATTTCCACCAGAAAAGATCAAAAAACAAAAAGGTTTGCAGAACAAAAAGATGTTCTTGGAATCAATCCAAGTCTCTCAGCAGCAATTGTACACATATATACGACAAGACATTTATGGAACTCAGTTCAGTAGCTTAGTTTTGCTGAGACGAGCAAGCATACAAGCAGCTTCCAGGTATATTCTACCAGTGAATGGTGATGCACATCAAATCTGAAAATAGAACACGAACAATATAATAAAGATTAGCCCACATGAAAACTAGATCTCCCAATACAGTAGGCATGTAAACTGAGAGATTGCTAGTGGAAAAACACCGGACTACTCATTGCAGTGCATAGCGTCTGAAGTACCATTTACTCCATCTGCAAGGAAACATTAGATAACACAAGTAAATCTCTTCAAAGAAAATAAAAAAACTCTTCCCAAGTGATACAAATGTGAAATTATATGACCAGAGGCTTCCAAACCAAATGCGGTGAACAGAGAGATTGTTGGAATAACCTTCATCATCTGTACGAGCATAAGCAGATCGTCTCGAACGCTGCTGGGGTGTTGGCTGCAAAGATGAATGAAAGAATGCATGATTACGAGCCAACACATTAATCATGCAGTGTTTCCTTTTTAGATGGTAAATGCATGAGAAAAGCAATACCTGCAATTTTGGTCGAAGTGCCTCAAGTGGTCCTTTAGGCTTCCCCACGGATCCTCCTTGCTTCCAGGCATCAAGAAATGTAAGTGAATTTCCAAAGTTATGATAACATGGGCATGGCACTTTGATTACATGAAATTGGTACCTTTCCCAATGCCCAATCAGCAGAGTCAAAAAATGCTCGTTCATGGTCCTGAAATCCGATAAGAGATGAACTGAATGATTTACATGTAGAAGAGAAGAACAAGAGACTCACACATGTAACACACGTCTAGATCTGGAATTTCACATTTTCATAGTTTTGATGTTAAGGAAGAGATTACCTTGGAAATAAGTGGCCCTTTCTTGGGTAGTAATCCACCGTATTTCTTTTTCAATGTTTCCTCCTGCACAAAATTGTATTGAAATCTCAATCACATGAAACTGAAGTACCACATGAAAATTTCCAAATTACATTGTGCAAGTATGTAGATTAGAAGAACATGATCATTACCTCCTGTTGATATATTGTTTTGCAATCTTCTTCTCTTTTCTCCACAGCTTCAGGAACTTCAGGTGCATCTCCATCAGTATTCTTTTGGATTTTATGCTCTACATGTTCTTGGCTTTTATTCTCAACATATTCCAATTGATTGGCATTGACTGATGCAGCTTCCGACATTTTGCACCTACAAGTTACAATGGAGAAAGAATAGAATTCTTTCAATTTTTGTGCTTAATAGATGATTGGGCGTACAGCTTTTATATATGCATGTGAGAAACATTGCCATTGATTGACTATGATAAGAAACCAAGAAATATAAACTTTTTAAATGGAAGACAAAGTCCAAAGTTTAACAATTTCAATATCATACTGTTACAAATAAAGAAAACTACCGCACAAAAGAGCAATATCATTTTTGTGCTTGGAACCAAAAACAGAAAATGATATCTATATACATTTCCTTCGTAAGAAAAAAAAGAATAAGCTAAGCCACAGGAAAGGATAACTTTGCACGTTACATCTAAAATTAAGCACTAATATTTTTGTATTCAATAAAAGTGTCATCAGAAAACATGGAAGTTTTCCTTCTTATAGAAATCTAATAAAATTTGAACTCACAGTCACCAAAATTCAATAAAGATATTAATATTCCTTAGCTCAAATTCTATGAACTAGTTCGTATAATCAAAATAAACTATCAAACTGAAAGCTCAAATTCAATTACTCCATTGATTTCCATTTCATTAAGAGTTGAACCAAAGATGAAATCAATACTTCCTGTATATAGCTGTCAACCAATCCTTCACGGAAGGAAATGGAAATAAATGGACCACATAATTACATTAGGTCGACAAAAAAAAGGCTAAAAGGCACATTAGAAGAAATGTTACAGCAATCCAATGATGAATCCGTAATGATATTGTCCTCAACTTCCATTATAAAAGCACCCTAAAGAAAAACAGATATGTATCCACAATAACAAAAGACAAAGATTCACCATGAAGATCAGTGGAGAAAAAAAAGAGAAGGAGAAATCTCATTAAAAGAAATAATACAAACCTGTAAAGCATTCTAAGTGAAAACCAAGCTTAAAGTGCTAACAGCTGGAGTGAGAATGAATAATTGAAGTGATTACCATAATTAAAAGTATTAAACGTGTTGAGAACGTATGTCCTAAGGGCCTAACAAAAGAGTCGTCTCCTCCTACGATGGTGGTAAGAGCACAATTTAGCTGATGAAAACGTTTTACCAATAGGCTTTCATTAGACCAACACAGAAAAAGCAAATAGATCGGGAGACACACCACAGAAGATACAACAAAACGCAAAAGATCAGCGAAGACCCAGAGACGAAGATGCGCGACAGATACCCAGTACAAAAATGTCACGTTTGCATCATCGATAAAAAAAGATTGGATATTTGAACGATCCACCAACGCCCGTCTTCTCAAGGAAATCCCTAATCTAAGGAAAACCCAACAAATTCAGGGCGACATAACACAGGGAAAAAGTGAAGAACACACAAAAGAAGCAAATCACAAGAAGAAGACCAAACCCAGATGGAGATCATTTCACGGTAACAAACCAATTCAACAGATCACCACAAAAGAGGCGTACCGTGTGTGCGTAAGAGGTACAGACACGAACGGGAAGGGAACGAATTGGGAAGCAGGAAAGGGAGATGGGACGGCAGAGATGCCTGGGAGGGAGAGGACAGGAGTTGGGCAGCAAATGGGTTGATATCTTGGTTGGGGTGGTGGAATGGTTTACATTAGTACGATGAATTGGCGGTGGTGGTGGTGGTGGCGGCGATGGTGGTGGTGGCGGTCACCACCAGTGCAAGAAACACTGGAACAGTGAAATAATAATAATAATATATTAAATTTAAAATCGTGTAAATAATTATTTAATTAGTAATATTATTATATAAAAATGATTAGACGTCAACAAGCTACTGTTCAAATGAAATTCGAGATTTAAACATACAAACATATATCATTTATTTACAAACTTAAAATACGTGTCAATCGGATTGGTTGTTGACATGGCCTAATATGTCAAACTTAAAATATATTTGGACGGATTTTTAAGATTTTTGTGTTAACATGATTACGTGACATAGTACGACACAATAAACATGAATTTGAATGACACAATTTAAGTTATTTTTGGCATACTATAGTTTTTAAGAGTAAAATAAATTTGTTTAATATCATTAATCATCAATATTTATAGAATGAATATCTAAATATGAATTCTTTTGGTGTGATAGATTGATGGAAAAAATAAATTTTGATTTTTCTAATTTTATCATACATGATAAGAAATTTACTAATAATTTCAATATTTTTAACATGTAAGCACGTTTTTAGTATTAGTGGAATATACTTAATGACAGAAGATCAAAGTTAAAGGAAGATATATTAGAAATCTTGATGTGTATCAAAGATTGAGAACTTGCTCAATTTTGTGAAAAATGACTAGATAGTTTGATGGAAGAATTTTTTGATAATTTTAATTTGTAAATGTAAATTTTCATTTTTTATCTCAAATTGTAATAATATAAATGTAATTTTATGTTAATTAATTATTATTTATGTAATGTAATTTTTTTAAAAATTTTAATTATTTATAAGTCAAATTTGTACATTTTGTATAAAAATAACTTTTGTAATTTTTTTTCATAAATGATATATATTTTTAAGTTGTATAAATTATATGTAAATTAATGATTTAAAATCTCATATTAAATGATTCATATTAAACTTATTATAATTATATAAATATATAATACTAATATTATATTAATTATTTAATAAAATAAAAATAAAATTGAATCAACACAATTCCACACAACCTAATTCAACATGTTCAACATTACAATTAACCAACACAATCCAATTGGCCATGTTTGAGCTGAAAAAAATCGTGTAAGGCATGACACAATTCAATTGATATCTTGACTATCAAGTTATATATAATTTATACAATATAATAAAAGTATATTAAAATAAATACAAAATTTTAAAAAATTAAAAAATTATTTATATATCATGTCGTACCAACTTACATGTTAAAAATAGATTATATTATACCAATACAAAAACATAAAATCATGATCTAAATATAACTTATCAAATTGTGTTGTGCCAATCAACAATACAATTTAATTATATTGAGTCATACTAGTTGAATTAAACACGGTCTATTTGACAACTATAATAACAAGTGCTCCTTTGAATAATATTATGCAAAGTTTCAAATTATTTGGAGAACATATTCCCCTTTTTTTCGAAATTGAATTATATAAATAAAGCTTGCTAATGAAATCACAAAGAGTTAGCGCATGATTCCATAAATTTTATTTCAAATTCTTTTTTCTCCTCCTTTTCTTACAAAAATTCAAAAACTACCATTACCACAGTTGTAATTGCAATCATATTTTTAAAATTTTACATGATTATTAAATCAACCCCTTATCATAAAATACAATTGCAAAAGTCATATGGCGTAAAACACTAACATTATATAGTTCCTGGTGGTGGGAATTTTCTTAGGGGCACCTTTCTCAAAATTTAAAATTATAATTCATTTACATAATTGTTTAATCTATGCCATAATCTGATATTATTGGATTTTTACCATAATCCAAGAAATATTCATTGCTATTTTTTATTTGAAAATCAATGGTTAAAACTCAACAAAAATGGTGAGTTTCAAGACTTTTAGATTAAAGATCAGTACTAACAATTTATATGAAAATTTAATAAAGTTCATATAATTACTTTCATCTCTCTGGAGTACTTATTGAGAAAAATAAAAATAATACTGAGAAATTTACCCTCAAACACAGATTATTATTATTCTAAACCGTACATCACAATCATACCAACATGAAATTCTTGCTTTACACATCATCGATCAACTTCACCCCTGATCATGCTTCTTCAGAGTTCAGACCATTAGCAGCACTGAATCAGACATCTTACAAAGAACCTTGGTGCAAATAAAAGCTCAATTCTTGTTTGTTTGATTTCATAGAAACCCATAAAATATACACTGCTAAAGATGAGGATTTTGCACATCATGGTGGGGATGGAAGATGCTACCTCCACTCTCGTATGGGCATCTCGGATCAAGCATTATTCCCCATCATCACCATATTCTAAATCGGATAACCAATCCATCCAGGTCACCTGACGACGACTGGTTTTTTGAATAAAAGTAATATGTTGGCACGCAAGGCTTTAAATTTCTCAGGCTCTCGGCATCCACACAGCAGGGGCATCTAATTGTCCAACAGGGATGAATAAAGAAGACAAGATATCATAAACATCGGATAGTGGTGGACCGAGCTCCATATCTTATCTTCAACATTTTGTCTGGAGCAGCATTCCCTTGTCACATTGTTGCATCTTTATCTCGTCACTATCTGCAAATATTGGAAATGAATTTCAAATTGTTGCTGCAACTCCTATTTATTCTCCAAAAGCAGGCAATGTTGGAGATCCAAATGAATCAGTAATTATGAAATTAATCTTCTTCAATCCTCACGTAAGTTGTGTCATCTGTTGGTAATAAGTAAGCCATCCATCAAACGTGACCCAATGGATAGTATTCTGCTTCTAAAAGAGCAACCAAGTAAAAACATCATCATGCAAGGGCCGTGCACATGACTCTTCAGGAGCTTGTACCTCATGAAATTCACAACTCAACGTGAATGGAAGAAAATCTTAGTGAGAATGACTTGTCCCATGCAAACAAAATCTTTTATAAACTTGTTAGCTGAAAATTTTCTCCCAAACTAAAGGTCTTCCTCTTGCTCTAAATAGATTGAACTGCTTGCCTTGCGGACTTCTACGACTATTATTCTTGCTCGAAATCCACTCCTTCAAGGTTTTTTCAAGCTTAGGGTCAGGTGGAAATCCCTTGGACGTCATTTCTTGGTAAAGTTCCCAAGCTTTTGGAATCCATCCACATGTCAAGAGTCCTTGTACAAATTTCACGTAAAGTGAACAATCAGGTTCAATACCGTAAATTCCCATTTGACTCCACAACCTCAATGCACACCCAGGCTGATTCAATCTGAAAAACTTATCATATATAATAAGAAAAGTTGTGCCATCAGGACCAAGATTAACACGTCTCATTCTCTCAATCAGATCTAATGTTCCTTCAAGGTTTTCCGCCTTTGCAAATGCATGATACGTTTCCATAGTTGGCTCAATTCCACTTTCAAGCATCTTCTTTAGCATGTCATGTGCCTCGTGAAGCTTGTGTGCTTCACATAGAGGATGTAGCATCGAGTTATATGTGTCTACATCAGCTTTCAGGCCTCCCTCCATTATTTTGTCGAAGAGAGCATGTGCTTCCTCCATGCAATTTTCTTTTGTTAACACATACATGAGAGCATTATAGACTGTAATTTCAGGAACCCACCCTCTCTTCTTCATCTCATCATAAAGCCTCAATGAATCAAATAAGTTCCCAGACTTTGCAATGCAGTGGATCATATGAGTATAAGAAGTGGCATTTGGGTAAATGCAGCAACTGGACATCTCTCTCCACACCCTCTTTGCTTCGATCACATCATCCAGTGTGTTACACCATCCATCCAAAATGATGTTAAAGCCCTCAGTTTCAAGGGGAAAAAGCTTTCTATCCATGAAAAGAAGTTCTTCAGCCTCCTCAACATTCTTATACCTACACAAGGCTCGAAGAAGTGCATAAAAGGTCACAGAATCCGGAAATATATTAAATTTCTCCATGGCATGAAAAGTTCGGATAGCTTTTGCTGGTTCGTTGGCAGCCACATACCTTGCACATGAGACACGAAACAGTATCAATGATGAGAAAAGCAACATGATTTTAATGCAAGGACTTCATGTAGTACAATCTATCTAAAATAAAATTTTAAGCTTCCTAATTGGTAAATTGTTAGGATTATGCAGTAAATGATATTCCACCAAATATATCTGGACAACAAAATAACTGCATGGAATCAACTATTGGAGACAAAGTAGTATTCTTCCTAAAGAAAATGATTATGTTAGGTGAAAATTATGAGAAGAACAAATAATTTATTAATCACTATTTTAAACTAATGTATAACACAAAAACCAAAAAACTAAAGAGAATAAACAATGAGACAACCTACACATTCAGTGATTGCTGCTTAGAAAAATGCAACTAAATTAGTCTATTTTAAAAACTGATCAATGCCCAACAATATAACTCATCTGTTGTCAGAAATGAGAAACTTAACTCATTGCCAAGATGCGGAGAATGGAATTTGTTGTGCAATCTCCTGTGCACAGGAATACTATTACTTGACCTACAAGTAACAAATTATTTAACCTAGAGGTAACTTAATGAAGATCTATATAAGGATCTATTAATTCTAACGCCCACAATTGAGCTAGAGCATCTAACATACATAAATTGCAAGACTCTAACGTGATTAAGATAAAGAAAATCATAGGAAGTCACATAGGTAATGGTTATAGGCAGGGACATGACAGTAGTTAATTGTCATGGTAGCAGGAAAAGCAACATACACACCAATAGCAAATCACATTCACTTTCCAACAGCAAACACGCATGAATAGTGGTCACTCATGTTGATCACTTAGCAACAAATAAGCATAAGGAACAATCCCTCACCCAAGTAGTGCAAACACAAACAAAAAGTGACAAGCACAAACAATGCTCAATTAAATTGACCAAGTAGGCACAGACAAAAGTCAATCACATTTATTTCCAAACATTGGCCTTTCCTCAAACATATAGATACAATTTGTAGAAAATCACGTTGACTTTCAACAATAGGCAGATAAGAAGCAACAATGACCAGTCATGTTGACTGCATGCTTTTAAAACCTTTGGTTAGCTTACCAAAAATTTGAATATCCAGAGTGCCATTGTTTGTTGCAGTTTCCAAAAATGTTGGGCAAAATACAGATAAACAAAAAAAAACACAAAAGCCCATTTTCTTTCCCCTCTCATTGGCCAATTAAGCAACAATATTGAGTGGGAAAGAAGAGGAAGAACCAACAGTGATGGGAAAGATGATTGTTTCTGAATTCTGAATAGAAGACCGAATGTTGTAAGAATCGTTCATGTATGAATATTTATAATTACAAAGATTCTCAATGATGATTTTAGTGTTGATAAGATGCATATGCCTATATGGATAAGTGGTAACACTAAACAAGCTAAAAGATGATTTTATTAGGAATAAAATAAGAGTTTCACCAATCACAAATAATAGAAAATTGGCTTAAGTGGTCTAGCCATATCCTTAGAAAATCAAGAAATGCATCAGTTAGGAGAAGAGAATCAAGTAGTGTAGGAGAAATTTAAAAAGTAGAGGTATGCCTAAAAGTACTTGATTAAGAATTGTAACATAAAATTTAAATTTATGTAATTTAATCAAAAATTTGACTATTGATAGAAATACAAGTAAGAAAAGGAATCATGTGGCCGACCCCATGTAGTTAGAGCATGATTTGGATTGTCATTATTGTTGTTCAAGATTCTTAATGACGGATATCTCAGCAAGCACACTATAAGAAACAAACTCACAACAGAGAGTTGTATAGATGGAACAATCACACTGGGATCAAACAATAACACAATCTAATGGTGGTAGTTGGTGCATAACTTGTACTCAATCCATAGGAGATCTCTTCCAATGTTGCTGCTGGCAATAGTGTAAGATATGTATTTTTATTATATTTATTACATTTATTTATTTATTTATTATTATGTAATATTTCTTTAATCTTCCTGATACCATATTAATTGTTAAGTCCCAAATTTACAGAAAATGACAACTTCTGTGATAATAAGAAAGGAAATTCACGTTTATAAAAAAGACATGAAAAACCTCCCAACCAAGCAATAATCTTAGGTTTGACATCACACATAATGCCTTAACATGACGGCCTCCTAGTTGATCACTGTTGTCATCAACGTCAATGTATGCAAATGCTAGGATAGTACCAGGGAACTACTGGAGTGTGGCACGGTACTGCTCCTACTAAGCAAACCAAAGAGAATTGTAAAAACATTGAGAGCTACCACCACCGAGTGACGATAGCTGCAAAGTTCTCTCAAAGCTAATGAAGAAGTTTGATGACGGAGAAAGAAATTTACCGACAAAGGCTATGAAACAAACCCAGCCAAAAGAAGTTACCTTTCCATCATGATCATCAACGCCCGGCGCGTCGGCATGTTCCACCTCCGCATGCGCCGCAGCACACTCCACGCCTCTCCGAACCTCCCTTGCTTCCCCAACGCCCATACCATCAAATGCCAGGCCGCGGGGCAATCCGAGACGCAATCCTCCCCCCATTTGAAAGCCAGCAATCCACGCTCCCAGTCCTTCCTCAGTTCCCACACAGCTGACACCACCAAACTCTTGGTGGGCTTTAAGTCTGATTCCCGCAAGAACTTCAAGGCCTCTCCTTTAGCGATCAAGCCCTCTTCCTTCACCTTCTCCGCGAGCCTCAAGAATCCATCGAGCTCCGTCTGATCAACCGAAACACCCAAATCCTCGTCGAAATCGCTCGAGTAACCTGCGGAAAACAAACGAGAAGAAACCTGTGGAAGACGGCAACGGAGTGGGAAACGGAGGACAAATCTCATCCGTGCTCGGTACAAAACCATCGGCATGAATGCAAGAGGGCCGATTTCTGGGTTTTTCAGACAGCGGTTCTACGCGCAGTATTTGTTTAAGGGGGTAGAAATGAGCAAGACGAAGTATATATATTTTAAAGGAAAAATGTTTTTAATGGTATTATTAAAGATATTCTGCGGTGATATTTTAATTTAATAATTTAAATTAAATTTAGGTTATCTAAATTTTTTAACTATTTATTTAATTAATATAATTTTAATTTTTCTTTTTATATGTACTGCAATCCTTATTATCTAATTATTGTTCATAAGTTCACACTCACATAATATTATGTTTGATAAGATGATTTTTTCCTTTTTACTTTCATCGGTGAAGAAGTTATAAATATTCTTATTAAGATTCTTACAATATATTATTTCTTCTTTGAATCTCTCTTTTATTGTCCATTAAATCTCTTGTTAGTCACCTTTTATCATATATATATATATATATGAAAAAATAACTTAAAATTAGACAACTAGAAAAGTAACTTTAATATTATCACTAGAAAATTAACTTTCTATTTTAAATTATATAATTTATAACGTCAATTTTTAATATATTTTTTTGAATGTTAAAGAAATAAAATAACGAAAATTTAGGAATATATGAAAAATAAAAATAATGAGATTTGATAAAAATAAAAATAAAAATAAAAATAAAGATTATTTGTGTACGTATAAAAAAAGAGAAATATATCAAAAATAAAACAATAAAGCTTTGAATTTTTCTAATATTCCAAAGGAAAGAGATAGGAAACAAGAAATGAGTAATACTTAAATGTTATACCTTAATTAGAAAATGATAAGAATCAAATTTTTTATCATTTCACATTAGCACAAATGTTTCTAAAAAATTAGTGAATGAGAAAATGAATTCTTATGAATTCCTTTTTCATGAATTTCAAGTACACAAATAGGGACATAGTGTTTACTGTTTAAACAAATTGTACAATAGTTAAAAATATTTTTATATATGACATATATCCAATTTTAGTTTTGTTTCTTTCTATTATGTTTATCATGAAATTAACTTTAAAAAGGGTAAAAAATTGAAATTGAAAGTAGTGAAATAAATGAAATAAGTTGTATAGTTAATGTATATAAGAATTTATACAATGATAATAACATATAAAAATTTATGTAAAATTGAAACACTCCTTTTGGAATTAAAATAAATGAAGCCTTAAAATGCAAAGTTTGTATTTTAAATAGATATTTATAAAAAATTATTTATTTATTTAAAATATAATATTCATTATTAATAGATTTACATATCTAAATTTTACAATGACTCTGTAAAATATTTTTAGTTATAAATATCTACGATCTCGTTTTCTTATATTCCAAATACCGTTATTATAACATCATATTTCTTATATATATACATTTTATATTAAATTTTTCTCTGGTATGCTTTTTCACACAAATACCTAAAGGAAGCTAATTGTCCTTTACATACTTGTAGTAAAAATTACTGTAAGTGTTGTAAATAATCACACAGAAGCAAAAATTAGAGGCTAACATTTACGCGAGTTAAAATGCAGGAATAAAAATAGATTGTGTAATTTACGCGAATTATGTTATTCACAGGAGTAGTGTAACTGTAACAAGCAAGAAAATGTTAAAAAAAAGGATTACGCAAGAGATGGGTATAATGCAAAAAGTAAATATTATACAGATGACGAAGGTTATGCAATGAATGGTGATTGTACAAAGAGGAAGGGCTATTAAAAGGATAGCAATCTAGCAGAGTATTAACAATGCTAAAGGTAAAAAGCTACATGTGAAATGGAAGACAGTGAAATGAGAAAGACAAGAATAAAAATAAAGTTAGAATTACGTAGTAATCAAGGTAGTAAAAATTTATATATTAAAATTTATATAATAATAATGATGTTAAAAATTTATGTAAGACTAAAATTAAAGTTAAACCAAACGAGACTTATATGAAACTTGTGTATCTAATGTGTAAAACAAATGTTGCGTGGGAAACAAAAAAAAAACAAGTAAAACATACTAATGACAAGCAATCACAAAAAATATACTAATGAATGCCTACAGTAATATTCATTGCTCAATGCTCGGGCAAAAAATGTTAATATGTCAGGCTTCATTTTGGTAATAAAGAGTTGAAACTTTAATTACGGTAGAAAATTGAAATTAATAATAATTTCACAATTGATGTTGAAATATATGGTAAATTACAAGATGTAAGTTTATATATAAAATTTTGTATAGTAATAATATTTTGTAAAAATTTGTGTAAAAGTGAAGTTCTTCGTTACCGATCAAAATCTTAATCATTTGTAACTTTATTTCTGTGAGCTTATTTGTCCATTGTTCAGCTGTTCCAGTTGATGCATACGTTTGCTTGAGTGTTTGACAAGTCTGCGTGAAAATGTAACATGTAAAGAAGCAGCCATTGCATTCGGCCACAGACATTCCAATGTATAATAAATTTACAAAGCAAAGAAGTTGAGTGTCCAAGTAAAGCAAAATTGAATAAAAAATCCTCAACCCTGAACGTTACTGGAAGGACAATTGCCAAAAAATTTCATATATTAATATATACAAGGTGAAAGATATTCGTTAAACTTTGTACACTTGTAGACAGGTCATGCTTGAGTAGGAAGCTGTGCAAATGTTCCCGTGTTTGGGTTGCAACCACCAACAACCATATTTTTGTAAATCGCATAAGCATGATCTGAGTAACCCGATCCACCATAACATCGAATTAGGGCATTATATGTGAATACATTAGGTTTCAGTCCCTTGGTGTGCAGCTCTTCATACATCTTCCTGGCTTCCTCCACCATGCCTGCTTTTCCAAAATTGAGAATCATACAATTGTAAGTGTAAAGATCTGGAACGACCCCATTGTGTCGCATTTCTTCAAGAAGAGCAATAGCCTCGTCGAGCCTCTGGTATCTTCCAAGACTGTTGATAATGGAATTATAAGCAATCAGATCAGGTTCAATTCTTTGTCGCTTCAGCTCGTCAAAATAGAAAAGAGCATCAGCCAAATTCCCAGACATCGATAAGGCATTGATAAGAATTGTATAGGATTTCAAATCCGGTTTTATCCCTTCTCCAACCATCTGTTTGAAAAATTCACAAACCTTTTCAACATCACAGACCTTCGCAAAGCCGTTAAGGAGGATGTTATAAATGGCACAGTTTGGTTTACATCTGTACTCAGACATCTCCTCAAAAAGGTGTATTGCATCATCCATTTCACCAGCCTTTGATAATCCATCAATTAAAGGGCCATAGGTGCAAGGTGTGGGACGAAATTCTCTACAAATCAAATCATAATAGAACTCAAAAGCCTTATCTATTCTGCTGCATCTAACAAGACCAGAGATTATTATGTTGTATGTAATTACATTTTCTCTGCAACCCCTAATATGCATTTCCTTGTGCAATTCTAGCATATCATCCACCCTCTTAGACTTCCCCATCGCATCTAGCAATGAATTGTAAGATATGACATTTGGTGTGCATCCAGTGTTCTTCATCTCCTCGAATAGACTCAAGGCAAGATCAAAGAACTGAGAACCAAGGAGACCATCAATTAGAGGGTTGTAGGCCTCAACGGTTGGAGAGATTCCAAATGTTTTGAATGCTTCAAATAATTTGTCAGCATCAAGAACTTTCTTTTCACTGCATAAATACCTGACTAAAGTGCAAAGAAAGTAGTCTTCTTGAAGAATGCAATCCGAGGCAGCCTTTCCAGCAAATTTTGTAGATTGATCAATTCCGGCTTCATTCAAGATTCCGTCCATTAAAGCTTCCCAGTGATGCCTCCCTGTTTGTGAACCAGAAAGATTGACATAATCCTTTACAATTTGTAAAGCATCTCTTATATGGCCAGCTTTAACAATACAGGGCAAGATACTGCACAAAGTAACAAAGTCAGGAGAAAACAGTTTTTTCATCTGATGAAAGAGCCAGAATGCCTCAACAACTCGACCCTCCTTAGCAAGACCATATATAACGGTATTGTAAGATATAATATCAGGTGTACAACCTTTTTGAGTCATATCAAAGAGCATACTGAAGGCCAAAGTAACTTTACTATTTTTGCAGCAACAATCAAGAATAGTGTTGAAAGTTACTGTATCTGGATTGTAACCATGAAAATCCATATCTTCAAACAAGTTCATCACCTTGTCCAACTTACTTTCTTTTGCTAATCCTGCCAGCAGTGTGTTGTACGTCACAACAGTGGCACTGAATTTCATTTCCTGCATCCTATGAAACATCTTCCATGCTTCATCTTCCCTGCCTGCCTTGTAAAGTATGTCAATCAAAATGTTCACTGTAATCTCATCTGGTTCGTACTCATTCTCCAGCATTTCAGAGTACATTTTAACTGCTTCATCAGTTTTCCCAGCCTTACCATAGCACTTTATCATCATACCATATGTAATGGCATCCGGAGAAAGGCCACTTTGTCTGAGTTCTTGGAAAAGATTTTTTGCCTGACAAGTCCTTCCATAGTGGACGAGACCATGTAGGCATGCATTGAAAGCAATGACATTAGGAATTATTCCCTCTCTTTTCATGCTTTCAAACATTTCAAGAGCTTTGTCTGGCAATCCAGACTTTCCATAGTGGTTAATGAAAAGTATATATGTGTAAGCCGTAGGTCTGATTCCTCCAATACCCATTCTGCCAAATAGATCTCGTGCTTCACCTAGCCTATCAGCTCTCAACATCCCACCAATCAGTGAATTAAGTGTGTGCTGATTTGGTTGCACACCCTTCTCCTGCATTACATCCAACATATTCAAAGCTTCTCTTATTTTTCCTCCTTTGCATAGTGCATCTATAAGTATAGTGAAAGCAACAACATCCGCACTGTAACCATCACCCTCCATTTCCTTCCAAAATTCTCTCAAGCCTGCAAGGTCACCTGCACTACCGAACTTGTTCAACAACGTGTTATAAGTTACCCTATCTGGTTTCTGCTTTCCACATTTCATTTCCAAGAATAATTGCTTAGCTTGATTAAGCTTACCAGAATCACAGAAAGCCTGTATGAGCACAGTATAGGTAACAACATCAGGCTTGCATCCATCGTTGTTCATCCTTGCTAGAAGTCTGAAGGCATCTTCAACTTGCCCTGCCTGCCCCAGCATCCTGATGCATATAGTGTATGTATACACATTTGGATTTAACCCCAACTTCTCCATCTCATCCAAAAGGCCCACCATGGTCTTTATCTTCCTCTTCCTCCCTAGGGCAATCATAAGTGAAGAGTATGTTTTCAAACTAGGCTTGATTCCTTCTGCAACCATCCTTTCGTATACTACCATCACCTCCTCCTGAAACCCCGACTGGAGGAGGAAATGTATGAGGCCATTGTAAGAGTAAGCATTCAGAACTAAACCCAATTCTCTCATCCTCGACAATGCAACAGGAGCACACCTCAAACCTCCCTGCACATTAAGTCCCCTAAAGATGATCAAGAACGTATCCATGTCCCTCCTTATGACTTGCTTCTGCATTGTGTCAAACACATAGAGCATGTCTTCCACCTTGCCGTTCAATCTCAACAATTCCAGCATGTAATTGCAGGACCCTGTGGTGTGAGTTAAATTTCGGAATTCGGCAACGGACTTGAAAAGCGAACACGCCTCGGTCGGACCAGGCATCGCCTTGAGGGCATTCAGCACGTCACCCGAACTCACCCTGCGCCGCCCATTCAACCACCTCTTCTCCGTGGCTGAGACCTCATACGACTTCCTCCCACAACACACACAAAAATCCTCGGTAGGTCTTCCACGGTCCCGCCTAAACAGTAAGAATCCATTAGACCGAGGCGTTGGGTTCCCAAGCTTGCTCCTTTTCCGATTTACCGAAAGTTCCGATGGAGCTGCCGCCTTTGCATCGAATCCACAACTTCTCCAGCTTCCACCGCCACTGCTAATACCCCGCAAGGAGCAGAACTCGACAACATTTGAACACATAGGGAGTAGAAAACAAAAAACAACAGCAACAAAAACGGAGACTAAGAGCTTTCTGCCACAAGATTATGATTTTGCGTTACCCACAGGACCGGAAGATGCAGCAAGGAGAGAGATGTGCACGGAGATGCAGTAATGGTTACCTCCCACCCTTGTTTCATGGATAGCAACATGGGCATCATCTTCTTCTGCTCGTTTGTCGGAGGAGGTGTGGATTTGGATAACGGGAGCAGAATGAAAATGGTACATCAACCAGAGATTGGGGATCGAGATAATACAAAATTTTAGGTATCTTTGTTTATCTAGTTTTACTTAATTTTAACTTGAATAATTATAAAAAATTAAAATTAAAAGTAATTTTATAAATAAATTATAATATAA
>JAMKPZ010005272.1:0-13531 GCA_024699675.1 Amphibolis antarctica | reverse complement strand
CTATTGGAATATGCACTGCAACAAACAGTAAGGGAAAAGTCACCTTCAGAGGCTGAATCTTCTGCAACAACTGCTTTCCCTTTACCTTTCAACTTGGGGCAATTGGCCTTCCAGTGGCCCTTTTCTTTGCAATAGTTGCAAGTATCTTTAGAATACTTGCCCCTAGACTTGCTTCTACCTTTGCCCTTGTTATTGAACTGTTTCTGGCTTCTTCCTCTAATTTCCTGTTGATGTACTGACAAACCTGAGCCACTGGCTTCACCTGTACCATGCTGTACCATATGCCTTAGCTCTCTCGAATGGAGGCTAGATCTCACCTCCTCCAGGGTAATAGAATCCCTGCCAACAACACAAGACTACACAAAATTCTCAAATGACAAAGGCAAAGAACATAAGAGAATGAGTGCAGCATCCTCATCTTCAATGGTAACACCTATGTTTCTCAACTCCATGAGAAGTGCATTTAGCTGATCTAAATGCTGTTTTAGTGGTGTACCCTCCTTCATCTTCATAGAAAATAGTCTTTGTTTGAACAATAGTTTGTTTGCCAGTGACTTGGTCATATAGAGTGACTCCAGTTTCTGCCACAGTCCTAAAGATGTACTCTCATCAGCAACTTCGATTATCACTTCATCTAACAGGCAAAGTAAAATGGTAGAATGTGCTTTCTCCTCCTGTTGAGTATATTCTGTGGAGTTCTTATCAAGACTTGACTCCTTATTCAATGGAGCCCAAATGCTTTGTTGTTTCAATAATGCTCTCATCTTGATTTGCCACAGACTAAAGCCATTTTTCCCATTGATTTCAAGTGGGATATTCCACAAGCACACACAAATTCAAATGAAGCAAGTATACAACAAAAATTTCCACCAAAAATTCAAACGGATTCAAGCCACAAGTGAGCCCAAAAAATCCAATCTGGCGCCCAAAAAAGGAAAGTTGCAGATTTTCAACAAAAAACGCCAAGGACGATATCTCTTTCTACAGTCCACGAAAAATCCCCAAATGTCTTCCACAAATACAGCATTATATGAGGAAGGATCAGAGGGTCTTACATACGTATTCTAGAAAGTGGAATACCAAGCGCACGAGTTGGCGTCGTCGGATGTCACGCTGGCACGGCAGATTGCGCCTCCCTGCGCCAACTCCTCCCACGGGCGAATACATGGCCAAAACTCCTTGAACAAGCTCTGATACCACTTGTTACTTCCATAGGTATCCAAGCACAGTAGATTAGAATGATATTAGTACATGTAGGAGGGAGAAAACACAAAGAAAAGTTGAAATCACGGCTGGCAGCGGCTTGGACGCGCGGCTAGGGTTGCAGGCGCGGCCAAACGCTCAAATGACAAATGCAAACGAGATTTACGTGGTTCCCCAACTTGGGTACGTCCACGGGTGTCTTTCCTTGGGTTATTCACTATCTTCAAATGGTGGATTACAAGAGAAAGGGAAAGGGAAGAGTGGCACCAAGGGTTGGCTTCTGCCTCCTCACACAAAGCTTCTCTTGTTACAAAATGATCTCTCACAAAAAACCCTAATTCCCTTTTGGGCATTTGGATGGCCTTATATAGTGGCTAATCATCCATGACAAAAATGCCCTTACAAACATAATAAGATTCAAGACATATTCAACATTCTACATCTAAATCCTCATCTATTTTAATAGTTTCCATCAGATTAACTTTAAAATTTTTAAATTGGAGCTCTTTAAGATTTTTCTTGACTCCATTAAAAATGTTCAATTCTAACTTTTGATCACCCCAAGCTAATTCCATCCAACCATTTCTACAACTTATACAAGCATCAACTGTAGTTAAAAATGGCCTTCCTAAAATAACTATAGCTTGATCTTGATTTCTATTTGAAGCATTTGTTTCCATTATAGTAAAATCAACAGGGTAGACAAATTCCATAACCTTTACTAAAATATCTTCCACTTTACCTAAGGGTATTCTTATGGATTTATTTGCTAGCTGAATAACTATTCTAGTAGGTTTGATATTATCAATTTTAACTTCTCGTAAACAGAATTAGGCATGACATTAATTCTAGCTCCTAAGTTTATTAACACTGTATTGAAATAATAATCTCCTATATAACTGGAAATAACAAGAGTTCTTGGATTATTTAATTTTTCAGGAACAGGATTAATTAATAAAGAACTTACTTCCTTAGCTAAAAATGCCTTTCTTATTATTTTCTTCCTTCTATTCTTGGTACAGAGAGTTTTTAGATATTTAGCATAAGAAGGAACCTATCTAATAATTTCCAACAATGGTATATTGACTTTAACTTGCTCAAATACTTTACTGATTTGTTCTAATTCTTGTTCCTTAGCATTTCTCATTCTATGTGGAAATGGAAAATGATTTTCATTTGTTAACTTATCTCCATTTTTAATGTCTTTCTTGATAGTTTTATCCTCAGATTCTTTACTATTTTTAGATTCATTACTGTTTTCAATTTTTGTATTGTCCTCTAGTTCAACATCAAATTTGTTTTCTAGATTAGATTCTACATTAATTTCCTCTTTGTTTGTAAAATTTTCATTAATACTTTCTTCTTTATCACCCTTTTTAGGACCTTCATAAGTTACACCAGATCTTAACATAATACCTACATTCTTGGTTCTTCTCGTGAAATATTGTCTAGTTCAGATATATTAGAATTAGATGAATTCCTTATAAACAAATCAATCGATCTTTGAATTTCATCCAATGTTTTCATATGATTAAATGTAGTTGAATTACAGTACTAATTTTCTTCAATTATCTCTAATGGTTGCATGTTCACCTCTGTAAATAACATATTTCCTAATGAGTTTACATCTTGATAGGTTTGATTTTCATTTGGCCAATTTAAGTCATCACTATTTTCATACTCATTAAATATCCTACTATCTTCTATTTGTTGTATTGATTCATTAACTCTATTCAAAAGTTGTTCTATTTCCAATGATATTTTTCTTTTAAGATAGTTCTGAATAGTTCCATTATTCATTGGCAACTCGTCATTGAGATTTGATAAACCTATATTAATTCCTTGAACATTTTGATCCCCTTTTAAGATTGACCAATTCAAATAGTTATCATTTTCAAATTCATTCAATCTATTACTGTCCTCAAATCTTTGTATTGATTCATCTATTTTATCCATTAATTGTTGTATTTGCAATGACATGTTTAACTGACAATTTAGATTCTCATTCATGTAGTTATATTTTGAATAATGATTTTGCCTTCCTAAATTATCATTACATTCCCATAAATTAGCATTGTCATTCCAATTATAATTATCTTGAGAATTAGCATTAAGTCCTTCTAAATCATGTTGTGAAGAGTAGTCATTAAATTTCATAGGTGAATAATCCCCTCTAACATAATTAGAATAATTATAATCCTCATAACTAGTTCCTAGAACAAACCTACAATCACCCCAATATGAGTTATATGAGTCCCATTATGAAATTCAGAATTTCAACTAAAAATATGACTCTACTCTGGAATAGCAATAAGGCTTTCAGATAAAATTTAGTAATAGTCAATGCAAATAAATTTTATTGCAATCCTAACTAACCCAAAATAGCACCAATTGCAAGAAATTCGAATCCCCAGCAACGACGCCAAAAAAATTGTTCGAAACTTTTTTGAAATTAATTCTTAATAATGTGTGTTCGAAATATTTTAATTTCATTGCAAGTGCATAGGTTCAGATGTAATTAGTGTGCAAGTATGAGTTTGTCCATAGGGATTGTTTTTGATTGGTGCTTAGCTAAATTGGTGTATTCAATTAATGGAACAATTAATTTTAAAGCAATGTCACAATTGCTCTATCCCAAACAATCGCTAGGATGTTCTTTAATCACTTTTATATCTATAATTTCTAGAGAGTTTTTATTAACTTTAATTTCTTCTTCACTTAGCATAATTAGATTAAAAAGATAATCTTTTAATACATGATTCGAATTTTCTATTGAAAGACTATCAATTGAGTTTTAATTTCAATTACTTAATTCTTCGTGATTCTTAAACACTCTGTATTTCAATTTGTATGCTTTTAAGTGTAGTTCAGTGAAAATGCACAAACTCACGGGGTTGGCTCGTGGGTAAGTGTCTTTACCCACGAGATATCTCATGGTAAATGCAATAAATGTGAGTTTCAAATGTTAAATAGTACGATTCAAGATTATTGAAACTTCCAAGAATTGTTTGTTTATATTTTTGTTCTTTTTATCTTAAAAATATGAAAAACAACACAAAATATAAAACAAAACACATTACGAAAACTTGTAGAAATAAAATTAAACATTCAACATTACAACAAACATAATATCATTCTTTCAATATCAAAACACATGTGATAAGATAGGTGAATGTAAAAGTGAATAAAAAGGAAAACTAAAAGGAAAGAACACCAAATGCTCCATTGCAATTTTCATCCTTTGAAACTTGCTCAGGCTAAGCACTCTCTTTGTCTTTACTTCTGATCTACCAGGTCGTTAGGTTGGCAAGCCTTCCTTTCGACCTTGAAATGAGATTTTAGGTGTCACTCCATAATTACACTAATGAACAGAGGAGGAAGTAGCCAGCGCTAAGAGTCTTTCCTTCAAGGATACACTCAGGTAGAGAAAAGAACAGAAAATATACTAAGGAATTGGTACGATAGACTCAGGTTGTCAATCTCCTCTCGGAAGAAGTGAATGGGTGAAAGATGAGGAGATGGAGAATGTGCCTATGAATGGTGCCTAGATGAAGGAGGGGGGGGCTTCATGGCTACGAGACTATTTTATAGATCGAGGGAGTGACAATTTACTAGCTAGCAGTTAGCAAGGACATGGTGCATGTTGACCCCATGCTTAAACGAACTTCAAGGGGGGGAGTAGCTGGCTAGCCGCCGGCATGCCGATACAAAGAACCGACAACCGGCTCCCCAAAACCCCCATGGGCGCAGATGGTTCGGGGAACCAGCCCGCTTGCTGCCGGTAAACTGGTATAAAAAACTAGCAGCCAGCTCCCCAAAAACCCATCTTTGCGTAGATGGTTCAGGGAACTAGCCGGCCTGCCGCCGGCAAACTGGTATAAAAACCCGGCAGCCAGCTCCCCAAAACCACCGACTAAGCCAACATACTCCCCTTTCATGAGGTAGCCAGATAGAACTAACCGGCATCAGCCTGCCACGTAGCGGCTACCGGTTAACCACCTAGAAAGGTAAGGCGAATCAATCAGAGAAGATACAACGAGATTTAATCACTTAAATCTCACAATCAATCAATCACGCGGATCGCGTGATCAAACCAAGAACTGCACCGCCTTCCATCTTCGGGTCCCCCAAAGAATGAAGGTAACCCCTTATAAAAGAGGGCTTCCCCCTCCCATAAATGCACACTTCCACCTCTCGGAGAAACCTTCGTTTAGACATGGGAGACGCTCGACACGCTTCCACCTCTCAGAGAAACCTTTGTTCGGACACGGGAGACGCTCGGCACGCTTGGACCTCTTGGAGAAGACGCCGGCTGGAAGTTCTAAAGGAGGAGAGCAGCTCGGAGCCCCAACGCCCTTTCGCCACACCGGAGCGAGGACCTCTGATCTCCGCCGACGACTCCCTGCAGGTAAGCCCTTCCATCCTCGTCGTTTTACATATGTTTTAACGATGATTTTCTCAAGCCCCGACCATGCTATACCTTTCCCATGCAATGGAAAGGGGGGAGGACAAACTCGGGTATCATTCCTTCGGAAACACGTCCGAAGGTACCGGTAGCCAACCTCCTGGCTGGGTGAATCCACCCAGCACGGTCGAGTTCGGTTTGGTCGCGACCCTTCCGCCAGGTCTTTTATGTGGAAACCTTGAGTTTCCTAGTGGGTTTTATGTGTTTTATCCGATTTCCACATGCTTTTCCTGGGAGGCGTAAGTCTACCCTCCCGATGCCCTGGAAAGGTTTCCGGGATGATGCCACTAGCATGTATCCTTGCCGGCGGTGGTCGTTCGGGTGTACGAACACGTACAACCCGGTGATTCCCATTTTCCTAGGAGGTGTAAGTCTACCCTCCCGATGCCCCGGAAAGGTTTCCGGGATGATGCCATCGGCATGCATCCTTGCCGGCAGTGGCCGTTCGGGTGTACGAACACGTACAACCCGGCGGTTCCCGTTCTCCCGGGAGACGTAAGTCAACCCTCCTGATGCCCCAGAAAGGTTTCTGGGATGACGCCACCAGCATGCACCCTTGTCGGCTCCCCTAAAACCTACATTCACGTAGATGGTTTGGGGAACCAGCCGGCCCGCCGCTGGCAATCCGATAAGAAGACCCGACAGTCGGCTCCCCGAAACCCATACTTAGATGTATGGATCAGGTGGCTAGCCGGCCTGTCGCTAGCAATCCGGTAGGAAGACTTGGCAGCCGGTTCCTGTTTCCTCGAGAGGCGTAAGTCTACCCACCCGACGCCCCAGAAAGATTTTCGGGATGACACCACCGGCATGCATCCTTGCTGGTAGCGGCCGTTTGGGCGTACGAGCAAGTACGACCTGGCGGTTCCCATTTTCCCCTAGAGGTGTAAGTCTACCCTCTCGATGCCTCGGAAAGATTTCCAAGATGACGCCATCGGCATGCATCCTTGCTAGCGACGGTCATTCGGGCGCACGAGCAAGTACGACCCCACGGTTCCCATTTTTCCCGGGAGGTGTAAGTCTACCCTCCCGATGCCCCAGAAAGATTTCTGGGATGACGCCATCGGCATGCAACCGCTCAGGCGTTCGAGTATGTACGACCTGACGGTTCTCGATTTTCGGGAGGAGCAAAGCTGCCCTCTCGATTCCTCTCAGCGGCTTCCGGGATAAGGCCAACGGCATGCATTTGTGCCGGCCCTGGCCAAGCGGGGAACATGAACTCTTGTCCCCAATAAGAGAAGTAGCATGATATGCGGCAACCAGTGTTCTTACCTAAAAATCTGGCATCCCAACCGGCCATATTACCAGACTTTCGGCTCTTTAGCCGAACGGTTCGTAATGGTGACCTCCGTATCCTTCTCTCTCCCATTTATCATCGGACCCCATGCGAATCATCGCAGTGGTCGACCCTTACTTGTTTTTACCGGAAGGAATAAGACTATTCCTCCTAATGCCTTGGGAAGTCTTCCAAGATGAGGCCATGTGTGGCCGGACTGACTGTTGTGGTTTTCCATTTTTAGAGCCGGAGAGAGGCCGGGATTGCCCGGGCTGTCTCGGGGTGCCTAACACCTTCCCCAACAGTACCCTAAGCCCCATATCCAGTTCTCTCACGTTTTGTATATCGTTACATAATTCTCGTGGTTTTATCGTTTCGATGGTGGAAAGACACTTCCCAATTCGGTTTTCCTTGTTTTCTACACAAAAATAAGGTGGCAACTCCGTTCAACGAGCCATCGACCTCACGTGGTGATGCGGTCACACAAACACCTTTCAATTCTCTGTACCTCGGTCCATCTGTCGACGGGGCTGGCAGAAACCCATGGGCTTCCGGGTGGTAGCTGGATGAAAGAGAGGGTACAGATTTTTGGCGACTCCGCTGGGGACACTCGCTACATTTTTATCGATTAAGTGGCTCAAACTCTCGCTTGTACGGCTCTTTTGTAGTTAGTCTTTTGTTTTTCCGTTAGGATTTTAAGCATTTTCTAAGCGAAACTGCTTTCAAATGCATTGAACCATATCACCCTTCTTTGGTATCCCTGCAGATCCGATCTTTGTAGACCCCTATAGATTCTCCGGGCAGAGTCTCCTCGTAGACATCTGCCGTTTGCAAGTTCCGGACCCCGCTGGCTCCCCCTGTCTAGACCCGCTCGCAAGCAAGAGCTATGGCCACCGGTTTCGCTGCGGCATCCGGATCATCCCCTTCCATCACTACGACAGCTTCTGTGTCGCTGTCCATGGTCTTCGGCCTGCCACCGCCTGTTGTCACCCGGACGAACTTCACCCATCCTATCATCGTGCCTGCCAGAGCCACGGACCAACCAAGGGTGCTAGACCTATCTGCGGTTGTGGCCTTCGATAATGCCACGGTAAACCCTGCGCTGCCTGCTCCCCTGGCCACTGAAACTGAAGGTAACAGGTCGGCTCCTGCACGAAACACCGGCCCATCCTACCTGCCGCCCTCAAACACCGAGGGCATAGGAGGGGCCGACGCCTTCCTGCCACCTCGACCGGGACACTTCGAGCAGACCCTCCTGGCTCACCAGTTGGCACGCTACCAACAGGAAGGGATCGGTTTAGTAATCCCCCCTAGGCCAACCATCTATGTCCCGGAGAGGCCACACGTAGAAGAATACGACGTCATCACCACTCCTATCACTGACCAATTCGGCTCGCCACCACTCCACCCGGCAGCCGCCACTGCTGCTGCCACGGCGCCTGACCTACAAGGACAACTACTACAGAGGATAGCTGAACTGGAGGCGTCCTTTCGGAACATGAAGTCCGGCCCACCGGAACCTTCCTGTGCTTTCCACAATCTCTGTTTCTATCCTGAGGCGATGCTCCCTCCCAATTTCAAGATGCCCGAACTTGTTAATTACAATGGGCACGGGGACCCTCGCGCACACCTCCGGGCCTTTTGTGGAGACATGGCGGCACTGCAACACGAGGAGAAGCTCCTCGTCTGACTGTTCCAGAAATCTCTCCAAGGACCTACACTTTCCTGGTACATGTCTTTGGATTTGACGAAAATCTACACCTGGGAACAGCTGGCATACATGTTCCAGGAACACTACGCGTACAACTTGGACCTGGCACCAAAGTTGGAAGATCTCTGTTGCCTTTGCCAACATGAGAATGAGCCATTCAGCGGCTACGTCGGCATGTGGCGGGCCCTGGCATCCCAAATCTGAGACAAACCTGTAGAGGAGGACTCTTTGGACATAATTGTATAGGGTGCTCAGCCATCACTGGCAGCACTCCTGTGTATCCAGTCGTACTCAACTTTCTCCCAGTTGATCAAAGTTGGCAGCCGCCTGGAGGGATTCTTGAAGTCGGGGAGATTCTTAGCTCTTCCATTCGGAGCCAACCTCGAGGGAAACATACGTCCCTGGCCGTCGGCCACGAGTGACAACACGGGGAACAACTGCGGCCCACGGAGGAATGACAACATCCATCCATCTCCCGTGATTGTCGTGGCAGCCATGCCATCACCGTATCAGCTGCAATAGGTGTACGCCCTGACCCAGGAGTATCATCCACCAGCGATCACCCCGATTCAGCAGCCGGTCTACACCACCCAGGCGGTCCCGAACTAACAGCCCTGGAGGCCCAAGGCTCCACAACCGGTAGCCGCATCTGATCCGCCGGCTCGCCGGCAATGGCAGGTAACACCCCCAACACCCTCTCGACAAAGAAACCAGGGGCAAAGTGGGGATCACACAGGCGTTAATCAACAATGCCCCGGTCAGCAACAACAGCGTGAACCACGCCAGCCACCCCCGTAGCCATAGTAGCTGCGCATAATGGAATACACGCCACTCTTTGAACCGCTGAGCCAGGTATTCTGCCGGGCCCAGGCACTACTCACGCTCCCCCCTATTAAGCCACCTCCAGCTATTCTTCCTGCCTGGTACAATTCGCAGTAGTACTGCGAATATCACAGATCAGCTAGCCACGCAATGGACCATTGCCGAACATTGAGACAAGCTATCCAGCGGCTTATCAACTCGGGTACCATTGAGCTTCAACAGCCTCCCGTACCTCCCGAGCTGGGCCAGCATACCCTCCCAAATCATATGGGAAACTCCCAGGTGAGCACTCTCTTCTTAGGTACCTGAAGGAGGCATCTTCTTGAAGGGTTCCGGCATATGCAGTTGGCTTCTGCCTGTCCAACCAGGCACAGACAAGGGACAAAGAGATCCTTCCTTTCGGCACGACCGCTGGAAGCTGGGATCCCCTGGCTGAACCCTGTTAACCTCATTCGTTCAGCCAACCACCCGTCGATGCTTGAAGAACTCCAGCCATACTACCAACAACTCCAGTCCTCCATCCTCACAATCAATGGCCACTGAAGGAGGAGGAAGTCCTCAAGGCCTGCACCGCAATAGGTGCCACCTCCGTCATCAGAAAAACTCATCATCCAAGTGGCGCCTGTGGCTGCCGCGACAATGGAACCGGCTACCGTGTTAATGGATCCGATCACCGGGACAACCATACTGGCTCAACCCAAGGTAATTCTCTACTCACCAGCCGCCCTAGTCAGGGCGGTCATCCCTGCGGTACCTCCAATCCCCAAGGCCTCAACCGAAGGCTTTGCTTCCCTGGCCAGCACTCTAGCCAGCACAGTCCCTCCAGTGGCTGCAACACCAGTGCCACTCTAGGCCCGCCTGACAAAGAAACAACCCACGCTTGGGACCGGGCCATCCCCTCCAGCCACACTCACTTTCGAACAGCACAAAGGCAAGGGGGAGTCGTCTCACAATAGCCGTCCACATGTACGGCTATAACCAGGTCCGGCTAGGTATATCAGCCAAAGCCGTACCCTGGAGGGATCTCCATCCCAGGAGCACTAGGACAGATGTCAACCGGTAGTCGTCAACCGGTTGCCACCTCGTTAGTACCAGCAGCCACCTCCTCAGCACCAGCCGCCCACTCACGGCCACCCCCAGACTTGTCAGTCTAGCTACAAGGGATACAGGCAGACATCTCACTATGGGATCTACTTCGATCCTCTACCGAGCACCGGGAAATGCTCCTCAAAGCACTGCAGGTGGCAAAAGTTAATCAAAGTCTCGCTCCTAGGGCCATAGAAGGAATGGTGGCCAAGGTGACAGTCCCCTCATTCGTCTATTTCTCAGATTTAGACCTCTCACTGGCCGGTACTGACCATAACCTGTCCTTGTATATCTGGGTACAATACAAGGATCTCTGCATCCCCATGGTCATGATCGACGACAGATCCGGGCTAAACCTGTGCCTGCTACAAGTCCTGCACAAGCTGGGGATCAAAGAACAAGACTTGCTCCCCATTGACTGGGTAATGAGAGGATTTGACGGCACTCTCCACGAAGCCAAAGGGGAGGTTGTCCTTCCCCTAGTCATCGGACCGGCAGGCTTCGAGGTTCCTGTGCACGTGGTAGACATCCCCCCAAGCTACAACCTCATCCTGGGCCATCCATTTCTCCACTAGAACTCCATCGTACCTTCCACTCTTCATAGGATGCTTAAGTTCCTATGGAAGGGGGAGGTCATTGTCATACTAGCGGAGAATTACTACCACCAGGACAATCCGTGGCTGCTGTGGCATCTTCCGGGTTGCAACACCCGACGTTGGAGTTGGTTGCCACCCCATCATTGGGGCTCCAGAACCCAAATGCCTACGACTATCTATCTAGGCGCATGGAACCCTGGGAGGACGACCCGCAGCCTGACCAGGAGCCAGAGGACGGTCTGTTGTGACTGTTTGGAGAATCTCCGGTATCCACCGGAGATCTAACCCTTCACCGACCTCCCTCACCATCGCCCATCCTATTGGGAGGGACTTTGGAAATGGACGTTGCGTCTGACTGGTTTGTACAGGGAAAGGAGATGACAAGGTGCGCTCCTTCCCCCTCTCCTTCAACCTAGCACCGCAACACCCACCTAATGACCTAGGTGGGAACACTCCAGGCTTACAGGTCATCAACGTCAAGAGGCAAGCCTGATGGCTTCCAGGTGACTCACATTGGAACCCGTTCCTTCAACAGCAGGGCTTGGCATCCCACGCCCAAGTACGTCGGTAGCTGCGTCCTCAGTAGCCACTGACTTGGCAACCCGACCAAGTCAACCGGGACTTGGCAATCATACCAAGTCTCTCGCTCGGCACAGCGGACAACCGATCCTTCGGGCACCAGTCAGATCAGCCAGAAACAGTCCACCCTCAATAGGGGTGCCACATCATGGAGTCGAAACAGCCAGCCTACTCAGTTTGGGCGACATCTTCCACAAGCAGAATACTGGCCAACATCACGGGGCAGAACTAGGGGCATTCTGCCCCTCCTCCGCCACAGTCACTCAAACAGGCGAATGTGACCAGTCTGCTACATTTTCGTTTGGGACTCCATTCGGTTTCCACCTCCTATCCACCAGGTAGCCAGTTCCTCCCATCGGGACAAAACTAGGGGCATTCTTCCCCTCATCCTCCTTGAACACTCGGCAGCCAGAACAACAGATGGAGCTCGACGGCATGACACCTCAAGTAGACAAGTACGGCGAGTCCACCATTGTCTCCTTTGAAGCACTCCCGAGGTTCACCACTACCTTGAACTGGCAGCCGGTTCACCTACCCAGCACTTAGCCTGAAGACCATGGGCACCGCTCCCGCCAGATCCATCATCCAACGCCCTTTCAGCTGAAGGGTCAACAAGCCACGGAAGACATTGACGATCCTTATCAAGAGTCTGAAGAAGAGGGCCCGTGGGTCCAACCATCCGAATCTACTAGCATAACATTTACTGACGAAATCGAACTTGTAAACCTTGGGAATGAACGGCATCGAAAAGAAACAAAAATTAGCAAAGAGGTGCCCAAGCCCTACAGTCAACAACTCCTCGCGCTCCTATGAGAATTCGTAGAAGTGTTTGCATGGGATTATGAAGACATGCCCGGTTTGGATGAACGGGTAGCAGTCCACCGACTACCCCTCAAATCGGGAGTTCGACCTGTGAACCAAAAAGCTCATTGAATGAGACAGGAATGGGCCCAGAAGCTAAAGGAAGAAGTCCACAAACAGTTGAATGTATGATTCCTCTAGCCTGTCTTCTACCTAGAATGGGTGGCAAACATGGTACCCGTCCCAAAGAAAGATGGGCGAGTACGCATGTGTGTTGACTATCGGGACCTCAACAAAGCTAGCCCCAAGGACGACTTCCCACTAGCACACATAGATGTCTTGGTAGATGACACCGCCAAGTACGGTGTGTATTCCTTCATGGATGGATTCTTTGGATACAACCAAATCCTCATGGCAGAAGAAGACAAGGAGAAGACAGCGTTCACAACCCCTTGGGGCATCTTCTATTATAGGGTGATGCCATTCGGGCTCAAAAATGCTGGTGTCACTTACCAAAGAGCCATGACCACCCTCTTCCATGACATGATGCACAAAGAAGTCGAAGTCTACGTTGACGATATGGTAGTGAAGGCGCGCACTCATCAGCAGCATCTCAAACACTTAAGAAGATTGTTTGAGCGCCTAAAGAAGTACAAGCTCAGGTTAAACCCATCAAAATCAACATTCGGGGCCACCACCGGAAAACTCCTCAGCTTCGTCATCAGCAAACAGGGAATTGAGGTAGATCCCGACAAAGCAAAGGCAATCTTAGATATGCCTCACCCACAGACAGAACAACAGATCCAGAGTTTGTTGGGAAGGCTATAGTACATCGGGCGCTTCATCTTGTGCCTTCATCTTCCGCAACGGGTAAGCTTGGAAGACGTCAGATGATGTCGCTCACTCCGATAATTGAAGTTGAACTATTTGACGTGTGGGGGTTGGATTTTATGGGACCATTTCCTAATTCTAAGGGATTCTTATATATTCTTGTG
>JAMKPZ010005271.1:0-17532 GCA_024699675.1 Amphibolis antarctica | reverse complement strand
TAAAAATTGAAATCACTCGTTGCAAGGAAAGGATGCATAACTACATTTTCGTCCTTTTAACTAATTAAATAATTATTTATTTATAATAAATAAATAAGTATAAGAGTGGCTCGTCCATAAATGGAGGAACATATTTTTAATTAAATAAATAAACATTTATTTCTTTATAATAAATAAATAATCTATCATTTACAAAATTATAATAGATAAATATTTTTTACATTATAAAATAAAAAATAGAACTTTACAAATATTTTTAATAAAACATATTCATAAAATATTATCAGTAATATTTATCAAAAAATATATTTTAATGATAAAATTAAAGTATTTGAAAAGTTTCTAAAAACTATAACATAACTCTTAAACTATCGTTTCTTCTTTTAAGTGTCACTTATTTTAAACACAACTACAGTGTTATGAAAATGAAATAAACGTACTAAAGTGATATTTTAATAATTAAAACACATTTTACTAAAATATACAATCTAAAAGTAATAATTTTTTTTAAAAAAATTAAGTTGATTTCTTTTTCCCGTTCCATCTCAAAAGCTCGTCGGGTCGCACATGACGACGTGCTCGTCCAACGTGTCATCGGCACACATGAATGGTAGACGATTCTGGTATTCTCAAACTTCGCTTAACATGCATGAAGTGGTGGGGGGCACACGTTCGCTTTACACGTGTGATCGTGTACACTCAGGTTGGTTAAAAAATTCCTTGCTATTTTTTCCAAACTAATATACGTTTTGATTTTTTATTATTTTTTCCCAACACCATATCTAGCTAAATAATTCGATCGAAAAGCCGAAAAGATTGCAAGATCACGAGCATGTGGTGGCATTTATTCAAAGAAGCTTAGGTCGAACGTTACCCCAGTTTCCATTTATTCTTGTCGACTCCATGATATCACGTTAAAAAGTGAGGACAAGAGTGCGTCTGATAATAGGAAAAAAAATATATTATAATTTTTTATATATCATTAATGTTATTATATAAATTTTTATTTTATAATTTATTATATAATTTTAATATCATTTATAAAAAATATTTTCTAACTCCTCTAACTTTTCGAGTTGTTAGAATTAAAACACCTCATTGCAAACGTGCGTTAAGAATTACACGAATAAATTAATTAATCTGTCAGCTTGTCTTCGGCCGTGAGTCAGCAGTCCATCTCTTTATCAAGCAGATCGAGGCCGGGTATTATTAACTTTTTGCAGTATGTTAATCTAATTAATTAAATAACATTCGGAGCAAGTTAGTTAGATTTCGATAATACAGAGTGTGCGTATCCATCGATATTTTAATACAAGCTTTTAAGATACGCACCGTTAATATATATATATATATGTTTATCGAAGAAGATAATGTCGGTTTCGTACAATAATAATATAAAAACACGATTGGGGCGCCCATTATTGGACGTTATTAAAAATTCTCTTAATATATCATGAGCCACGCATCTGGGAAATGGATTTATTTCAGTCCATTAATATTTAACTTCAAGCCTAGAAAATCTAGGCAGTACTTTTCTCCAAATCACCTTCGTTACATATATAAATAAAACATTTTCGATAAATTCAGAAATTAGATATTTCTCCTTGTATTCTATGATAAAGAGGAGTTTGTGTTTATTAGAAATTTTTAAAAATTTACTAAAATATTTATATATATTCGAAAATGTAAAAAAAATTAAAATTTTCTATCATTATAAATATAGATTTTTTTGACTATTTCTCACTTACCATGACAGGAAAATTCTTAATTTCATCATCTCGTATTCCTCTGATATCATACATGTGCAACCTCCCATGATCATCTTTGAACTGGTAGTTATATACAAAATGTAAAATTATTTTTAAAATGTTAAAATATAAAATATTTATAATTTTTAAAATTATTACAGTGTATACAAATAATCTTAAATTTTTTATTCCTAAATTTCCTTTTTTTTCCCTTTTAAAAATTTTTATTGCTTAAATTTTAGATGTACTCAAACAAATCCTAAATTATTCGAATTAAAAAAAGAGGACGATGTGTTCTCGTTCACTTGAAATAACATACAGGAATGCAAATGAGTGATCGAAAAATAATCGTACTGGTGATTTGAATTTTTGCAAAGTAAAAAGAACGAAAAAAGAAAAAACCCGCCAACGAATCGTGTGCGTTGAAAATGTTGGGTCCTTTTTCTCATACATACATAGTACTGTTCGCGAAAAGTTTGAACTGATGGATGGATAGGCTCGCCCAGCTTCCTCGTCGGTGGTGTTCGACCACCGCACGTCCGCCCAACCCCGCCGCGGACATCGCCGCAAAACATAGAGGCGGGCGAGGGGGACGACGGGACGATTATGGAAAGGGGTGACGTTAGGGACGGACCGGAAAAAAAGCAGAAGCACCGGATCAAGCATTTCTTCCGCTGCGTCAAAAGCTTTCCGTCGTTTCGACCTTTGGCGAGAATAATTTAATTTTGTATACATGTTTATATATTATTATTATTATAAAAAAAATTATACGTAAACTTCTGTCACATAATCTATCGTAGAGTTTCACTACGTATTCTCAATTCTAACTCTTTGTAAATTTTAAATTTGACTTTACAGTAAATCATTAAAGTAAACACGAACTAGGGTGTGTTTATTTAATATATAGAATTAGATAAGGTGTGATTTATGTTTTTTACGAAATTACAATGAAGTAAGTATTTTGATATGAATTTTTAAGATACGTTTGTTTAAATGATGAAAGTAAGTAATGTGAGATTCACGTTACTCTAGAAAGTATACGATTTAAGATGTAAGTAAGTGTTTTAATATAGTTTTTTAGTGTAAAATGTTAAAGTTATTTGGTAAATATTATTTAGAATGTTGTGATATATAACAAAAAATGAAAGTACATGGTATTTACTCTGTCAACAGACAAGGTCTTAGTGTAAAATCTTAAAATTATTTAATAAATATTATCGTAAATTATTACGGTGTATAGTGAAAAATAGATGTACATGATAACAAATGCATAAACAAACAAGATCAATAGTACATTTATTTACCCCAATTCTTAACTCTTGAAATAGATTAGAGTAATTTTTGGAATAATATAAATAAAGGCATTTGTTCATGTTATTATAGTCACACTTGAAAACTAATACATATTCTCTTACATAGTTCATTTTTTAAAGACAAAAAATGACTCTATCCATCAATTTGAAACTTGCACAAAAAGTTCACATTTGTTTCATCTTCTTTCGTATATAAGGAATGTGGTAAATGAGAAAGAAAAAGGGAGGAGAGCATGCTGAATGAAAGTGGGAAAAAAGGGGAAAAAAAGGCAAAGAAAGAGGCAAGTGGAAAAAAGAGAAAAAATAGAAAAGGAAAAATTTAAAACATGTTACCAAAAATGATATTTAAAGATAAAAGTATTACATAATTGTAAAAGTCATGAAATATATTTTAAAATTATATTTATATGAATAATATTCCTTTTTATATATCTATTATATATATACACTTTAATTAATTACATCATATTTAAAAAAAATAGATCACTCAAACGTAAAATTAGAATTTTATAAAATCTATTATTCTAACAAACAAACGTAATTTATAAACTACAATTTTTTCTTTTAAATCTTTCAATATATAATTACAATACCACTTTACAAGTCAATAATTGTATTCTGAAGATGAAATAAATGTATCTTAAATTTTGTTTGAGAATGAGATTTATAAAAATAATTATTGTATAAAGTAAATATTTTAATAAATATTATAAAAAAATAATTTTTTATTATAATTATAAAAAAGAAAATAAAAAAATTTCTCACTTGACAAATGATATCGACCGGAAAGAAAATGTAAACTCGTTCACAACTTTTTCTTCGCTTTCGAGCCGAATCTAACGCAGCAGCAGCAACGTCGGCAAGTGAGGCGACGCCAAACACACTTGTTGTTGTTGGGATAAAATTAAGGTGAGTTAAGATTTATGTTTTTTTTTAAAGTATATAATTTATGATATAAGTATTTTAATATAATTTTTAGTATAAAATATTAAAATTATTTAATAAATATTATTATAAATCATTATAAATGTATAATGAAAAATTAAAATATAACAAAGCTGAAATTATGCAGATCGACCTGTACAGCTGCCACAGCAGCAGCGTTGAGCTGACGTTCCTTTCATTTGTTAAATTTTCAAGCAAAAACACATCCCAGTTTCGTACCGCTGGAAGGAATATTAGTGTTGCTTTCAGACAATGACCTGTGACCACTTGTTGAATCCCCCTGCCTGCACCCCCGGGCCTCCTCCTCCGGTGAGTGGTGGAAGATGGAATGAGCCATACATCTCTGCAGTCGTATGCTCTCTATTATATAAGCAGCGGGAGTGACGGGGCCGGAGAACAACTCCTTCGGTCGAAGGATATATCATCGGGAGATGTTGGAGGCGGCTGAGTTAGGAGGGAGGGCGGGTGAGGATGGTGCGGACTTGGTACTCGACTCGTCGGTGGATCGCGAAGGGAAGGTTCCCTTGAGATGCAAGACGGGCGCGTGGAGAGCCGCCCTCTTCATCGTGGGTAAGTGATCGATCGAAGGTGCTGCTGGGAATATGGTTAGTAAAATTGTATATTAATCGATGAATCGGGTTTTGGTGGGTTGGGCGCAGTGATTGAATTCAGCGAGAGGTTGTGCTACTTTGGACTGTCGGCCAACCTCATCATGTACCTCACCAAGGTCATCGGGCAGGAGGTGAAGACGGCGGCCAGGAACGTGAACTACTGGACCGGCGTCACCACCATGATGCCCCTTCTCGGCGGCTTCGTTGCCGACTCTTATCTTGGCAGATTCCCCACCGTTCTAGCTTCCACCCTCGTGTATCTGCTGGTGAGCAGCAATACCATGAATTTTCATGTATTATTATTATTATTATAATATAAATTTTTATATACAATATTTTATCTTGTAATTTATTATTTCTTCGTCTATTCTTAACTTCGACCAATTCTCAATTCCAGTTAACGTTTAAAATTTGTTAGAATTGGAGTTAGGAATAGTGAAATAAATTAAATTAAGATACATGATAAGTAGTACAGTAAGAGTTTATACATGATGATATGTATGATGACGATAATATATAATAATTTATATAAAATTAGGGTGAAGTAAAAATAAATGAAATTTTAATATTATTTATGAAATTATTTTTAACTTTAATTTTTTTTATAATTATTAAACTAACAAAAACAAGCCGTTACATTTTAAAACGGTGTTTCTCTCGTTTTTCGAGGAAAAGTAAAAAGTAATTTTTTCAATTTTTCTTTTAAAATCCTTCGAAGTGATTTTTAAATTTTAAAGTGATGAAGTTAATATAAAAAAGTTATCTTGAAAATCTGTCTATATGGTACCTTGACATTGAAAGTGATTTTTGAATTTAGGAGCAAGCTTCACAAACGAAGTTTATAATTTTGAATTAATTCTCGTGAAAATAAAGTTTTTGTTTGATAGTAGTTTTTTTTATTTCTGAAAGTAAAAAAAATAGTTTTTTTATTTTTTTTATATCAAACATTTTTTTGGAATGCTTTTTAAACTCATTTTAAAAAATTATTTTAAAAATATTTTAAGTCATCGTTACGTTTAAAATAATTTTTAATTTAAATTAAAAATCAAACTAAACGAAGTCGAAAATAACATCATTGGCAAGCAAGGTGCGTCGGCCCATCCCTTGGCCCACCGGATCAACTAACTTCTGAAACCGACTTCTCAAGGGCCCATCAATATTTTTTGATTTTGAGGGGGTGGGATTGTGGAAATAGCATGCGTCATTATTAATGGTTACAATTAAGCCTTAAACATGTTTTGGATATTGCAACCAAATCCTAATAACCGTGCTTGCGTAATTAACAAGGGTCTTGGTCTATTAACCACGTCGGAGATCATCCCCAGCCTGAACCCCCGGAGCTCTCCCGGACGCCACGAGGCGCTCTTCTTCACGGCCCTCTACCTCGTTTCCGTGGGCACCGGGGGCCACAAGCCGGCCCTGGAGAGCTTCGGCGCCGACCAGTTCGATAGCGAGGATAGAAAGGAGAGGATGAAGAAGCTGTCCTACTTCAACTGGTGGAACGCAGCCCTCTGCGGTGGTCTGTTGTTGGGCGTCACGTTCGTGGTTTACGTGCAGGAGTACGTGGGTTGGGGAGTCGCCGACGTCGTCCTCACGACGACCATGGTCATCAGTGTTGCCGTGTTGTGTGCCGGGAGGCGCTTTTACCGGTACAGGTTGCCGGAGGGTAGCCCTCTGATCCCACTGCTTCAGGTCGTCATCGCCGCCATTGCCAAGAGGAAGCTGTCTCTTCCTTCAGATCCCGCGGAGCTGCATGAAATCCCATGTATGGAGAAGAGATCGCTCTCCCACACCAGCCGTCTCAGGTACGGTTTCGTTTGTTTTTTATTTTTAAAATAACTTTCAACGATATTATTATTATTATTATTATCGTAAAGATTCGTACGTTATAAATTTTTATTATCATTTTAACTTCATTTAAAAAAATAATTCTAATTTTAACTAGAAAAAATTCGTTTCTAAACGCACCTGATTAAGTACGTGTGCGTACATATGGACTCGCTGCATCGCATATGGTTGGATAGATTGGATCTAATAATCAAAGCACATAATTAATATAAGCACCGTGGGTATATAATTAATTGAATGGTTTAATCGGGTGGGTTTATTAGTATTAATTGTGATGTATGTTAATTGTACGTTTTAGGATTTTGGACAAGGCGGCGATAGTCGAGGAGAAGGACGACGGCGGAGTACCCAATCGGTGGCGGCTGGCGACGGTGAGCCAGGTGGAGGAGATGAAGTTGGTGGTGGGCATGGTGCCCATATGGCTCACAACCCAAACCTTCGGGCTGTGCATGGCCCAAGGCGCCACCTTCTTCATCAAGCAATGCGGCGCCATGGATCGACGGGTGGGCAGGGGGGGCTTCGAGATCCCACCCGCCTCCATCTACTCCATCGGAGCCGTCGGCATGATCGTCTCCATCGCCGTCTACGACAAGTGTCTCGTCCCCTTCTTCAGGAAGGTGACGGGCAACGAGAGGGGCATCACCATCCTCCAGAGGATCGGCGTAGGGATGGTTCTCACCGTGGTGGCCATGGTGGTGGCGGCACTGATCGAGAGGAACAGGCTGGGCGCGACGGAGGTGGGGCAGGAGCTGAGCATGTTCTGGCTGGCGCCGCAGTTCTTGATACTAGGCTTCGGAGACGGATTCGCGCTGGTGGGGCTGCAGGAGTACTTCTACGACCAGGTGCCGGAGAATATGAGGAGCCTCGGTATCGCCTTCTACTTGAGCGTCATCGGATCCGCCAACTTCCTCAGCGGCCTCGTGATCGAAGCCGTCGACAAGGCGACGGGAGGCAGAGCGGGGAACAGCTGGTTTGGGACGGACGTCAACAGCAGCAGACTCGACTACTTCTACTCGCTGCTTGCCGTCGTGAACGCCGCCAACCTCTGCGTCTACCTCGTCATTGCGAGGAAGCATGGCTGCTCCGGCAAGAAGGTCGCTGCTTCTTCCGATCAGTCCCGCTATCCAGGCAAGGCAGGTGATCATCAATCCAAATCATAATATAATTGAGTAATTACTTCACGTTTAATAAGTTTCTTATAACGATAACTTTGCTATTGATCTGAATTAAGGTTTCACACGTAAAATATATGTTTTAATAAATAATCAAAAAAAGTAGAAAAAGAATCTTGTTGACCTAAAAAAAAGTGAATTTCAATTTTATCTAACATATACGGTTTATCAAATAAAGTTTTGGGATCTTTTATCAACTTCGCTCTCAAAAAGTAATTTTGTGAATTATTTTGAAATGAAAAGAGAGGAAAAAATTAATTTTAATAATAAAAATAGTAATTTAAGAAATCTGAATGTCATGAAAATAAGAAAAAAAAGAATGGTTAGATATCATTGTTGTGTTAGAATAATTAAACTATTGTCATCCATTCCATTTATTTTCTTATCCAGATTTACACGATATTATTTAAATTAATGCTCTGTATTCCATTACAATATATCTTTGAGAGACTTAAGATTTAGGGTTAAGGTTAAGAGAATTTTTATTAAAATTTATAATCACATATTTAAAATTATATTAAAGTAGTAAAATTATTTTAAAGTAATAAAGTGGCAATTTTCATTTTAAAAAAATGAAAATGGCCACTAATGTAACACGAGAAACAGAAAGCAGAGAAAATGAAGAGGAGAGGGAATAATTAATAAAAGTATCACTTTATTTGCGATGATTTTGACATGAATAAAGTTATCTTTTTTATCGGATCTTCCAGAAATATTTTCTGCATATTTCACGATACTTTGATTTGGATTTAATTCAATTGCGATTGGAAAATTTTTCTTCAGGTGCCAAATGACAGGGTTAATGAAATTTGCTAGACCTGAGGTGAGATCATCAACATGTGACTAGCATTTTTGAAAGTTGCAAGGCTTGTATAATGTCAGCCTCAATATATCCCGATCACCGTAGCTTTATTTTGATAACGGAATGGTTGGAAAAGATGGGTAATAGATTCCCAATGACTGTTATCTGCTTTATCTGCTCACTTGATTTATTTGCCTTTATGCTTCTTTTTGCCGAACTCTCTTTCCTAGAATGATGCCCTCGTTTTTTAACCTTTGAATATGCCACTGGTATTTTTAATCAATTTTTTTAAATTTTTAAAAATACTTTTAATGTTATTATTATTATTATATAAATTTTAATATATAAATATTTATCATCTAAAATACTATGCATTTTTAGCTTCAATTTTATCTAATTTGTAAAGTTAAAAAAAATTGTCATCAAATATATCCTTAATAATGTTGGATGATAGTTTCATATCAAATATCTTATCGACGAATATTAAACTCACGATATAGTAAAAATCTTTTCAACTATTTAGTTAAATTTTATTAATACAATACTACTTTTAATATGGTATCAGAGTATTAAATTATGAGTCTCACCTCTCATCAAAAGAAAAAAAAAAGTGTTATATACGTGTAAATGAGTGTTAGATAATAGTTTCATATTTGATATATTATCGATGAAAACTTAACTTGTAACAAAATCTTTTCAACTATTTAGTTAAATTTTATTGATATATAAAATCACTTTTAATAAATAATTATAATTTTTTAAAAAAATTTAAAGATTTCAAATTCAAATCTCTACTTAAGAAGTACTATTCACATTTCTTGTAAGTTTACAATTGCACATCTTTAATGTAAACTTAACACACTCTTAAAAAAATATTTGAATTTATCAATTTAATTTATCTATTTGCGAAAAAAGTTGATTTTTTCAAGTAAGTGTTTCTGCGATGAATGGTTCTGAACATTATATATCCAGAAAAGTGAAATTTAGTTGGAAAAGAAAAAATAACAAAAATAGAAAATTTTAAGGTTATTTGTGAAAAATCAAGATAATTTACAATTAATGTTGACGGGATTTATAAAAAATAAATATAAGTACTTTTTAAATATAATTCTTCCAATAAAATTCAATATCTTTATGTAATACAAATTTTAATGGAAAGGGGGTAGGAGATTGGAAAAAGTCAGCGAATTTGGAATAGTCAAATTTTAACATTTTTTATATACGCAGATGTTATAATAAAAGTAGTAATGAAAAAATTAAATTTCTATAAATTCTTTTTTCATAACTTATAAGTACACAAATAACCATTAAAAGTATTTTTCAATCTATATTCTATTGCAGAAGTAAACCGTGGAATTTATTTATTTATTTTTTTGATTTTGAGTATCTTCAAATTGAATTTATAGTCATCAAATGTAATTGCAACTTACCGGAGAAAATATTAACTCAAAACAATCCAATACAAATTCATAAGTACAGAAAGTTCACATTTATTTCGATTAATCGATTTTCCAACTTCACTGTCTCTCTTATTGATTGACATAAAAAAAATTCAATAAAAATAATAATCTAAAATATTTACGTGTATAATTTACACATAGAAATTTACTTTTTAAATCTATAGATTTACATTTCTTTGTCTACATATGTTTTGTAATTTGTAATGAAGTTTTCATACGGTGGTTCTTGAAGTTCTCGTATATATTTTTTGATCGGCACATTCGTGAATGTACGAATGAGTTCTGTAATAATTGTAACCACGTTTAAAAGTTTTTTTACACATGTTCTTGTTTTCTCTTTTTATAATGAGCATCCTCGAACACTGATTTTAACTTTAGTGTTTATATTTTGTGTAAATTAATGTAAAGAAAAATTTGAATTTTTTTAATTGTTGAAATGTTAAAATAAAAATTTTTATGTTATCAAAATTTAAAAAAATTTATATTTAATTTTTTAAAAATTAAATATATTTTAAATTTTTAATATTTTAATAATAAAAAATTTCTAAATTTTTATTTTCATTAATTTTAAAAAAACACAAATCTCCCCTAAATATGCAAGACTTATGGATTCGGAAAGAAAGAAAGAAAAAAGCTTTTTGAGATTTTTATTATACAAAGTTAATGATACATAATATTTTTATTAAATAAGATATATGAATTATAATTATTACATTTTTTTACTATAGCATTTAAAAATAAAATGACAAAAATAATTTTACATTTAATAATTTTACATTATTTGATAAATTTTTTTTAAAATTGAATTGATAATAGTACCGTACGGTGAAAATGGTAAGTTCCCACCTTACCTGCCTTAATCTCATTTCCAAACATAAGCTTAATCAATGTCAACAATCTTAGGGTGGTTTAATGAAGTATTTGAATTTCAAATATGGTAGAGAATTAGAAATTAAATTTTATTATTAAATAAAATAAAATTTTATGATAAATAATAAAATAAAAATTTATACATTGATATATAAAAAATTATTTAAAATTAAAATTAAAATTTAAAAAGGTTAAAAAATACCCCTTAATCAAACCCTAGCGTCCATTGCGACCTCAGACGTTTAAAAAAGTCATCCCGCTCCAATACATATGTAATCGCCATGTATTTTTTTAATCGTTTCATCGTTGGAGCGAAGAATATTCGCCATGAACGTTCTAATATGGAGCATATTCTTCCCTAAAAAAGTTCATATCTATTTTTTTAAATTTTATATTAATTTTTGGTATCATAATTATTATATAAACTTTAATTTATAAATTTTTATCTTATAATTTAAACTTTTAGAATTTTTTATTCTAATATTTAAGGTGTAGTAACGTACATGTCATCCTCATTTATATAATATATATTCTAATACACCGTCATTTATATAATTATATTAGATATTTTGTTTAATTAAATCCGTGTTAATCAAACAGACGAAGATTTGTGTATTGGAAAGGAAGGTAGAGAAGATAAATCAAAGGCGATTCCACTATTTATGCCGTGATCGGCGGCTTGCAATGGCTTCGGAGTGCTGTTGTTCGCTCCTCGGCGCCTCCGGGGTCGAGTGTCGACCTCCAATCCCCACCCCATCCCCATCGTAACCCTAGCCCCGATTCTTGATATAGACGGGAATCCAACCACTCCGCTCCAATCCTGCACATATTCTCAAGATCATACTCGTCCGAGAAGATGCAAACTGGTACTGGAATGGTAGCGCTCAACACCGGTGCCACCGCCACCGTCGATGGTTGTGCGAGGAAGTACTCGCAGAAGAGTGCACTGCAGCAGCAGCTGGAGGAGGGGGAGGAGAGGGAGGAGGTGGAGGCTTTGAAGCAGCAACCGCAGGTCGGAACGCTCTCGAATTTCCTTGCCGGAGGGGTTGCCGGAGCCTTCAGCAAGACTTGCACGGCCCCTCTCTCCCGCCTCACGATCCTCTTTCAGGTTGCTAGAAACTTTCGACTTTTCCTCTTCGAATTTTGATGTACATATAGTGCGAATAATGTTGGGTTTGGGCGTCTGGTCTCTGTGGTGCCAGCTCTTTTTTTTAAAAAAAAAGAAAAAAGAGAGGGAGAAATTGAGCCGTTCTTTGAGAACATATAGTTCACCTTCTCAAAAATTCATATTTCTTTCATCATCATATGAAAGGTATATGGATTCCCCAGATTTTCTACAGTTTAATTATTTGTTTTACATATTTGTGGTTTTTGTTTTCGGTTTTTATATTTTGTTCGCATTGTTGTGTGTTTGAACTTCAAATATTGCATACCGACGTACATATCCAGTTCCGAGGACTGGATAATGTACAGCGTCTGCTTCATACACACATGAGCCACTCTCAAATCCTGGAAATCATCTGCATTACTTTTTATTGTTTTATTCTGTTTGTTCAATGATGTAACATCTACGACCAGTCTTAAAACATCATATTTATTTAGGTACAAGGAATGCATTCCGATGCTGCAAGGTTGAGTAAGGTTAGCATATGGCGTGAGGTTTCTCGTATTGCTACTGAAGAAGGGATCAGAGCTTTCTGGAAAGGCAATTTAGTCACCATAGTTCATCGCCTTCCGTACTCTTCTATAAGCTTTTCTTCTTATGAGTACTACAAGAATGTAAGTTTGCAAGGATTTAATCTGTATATATTTTTTGTTTAAAAAGGCTGATATTGGTTAAAGCCTCTATTGCAATGATGAATTCTTTGTTTTAATCCCTCTTACATGGTATTTTCTATGCAGCTTCTACAATCAATTCCAGGATATGATAGATATGATCATCATATGGGAGCTGATGTTTTTGTCCGTTTACTAGGAGGTGGCATGGCAGGAATAACAGCTGCAACTATGACATATCCACTTGATCTCGTAAGGACACGACTTGCAGCTCAGGTAAGTTGGTATCCCAAATTTTGGCCTGACCTTGAAATTAACTATTCAAATGAATCTTTCATATTGCATACAAGTTTTTCTTATATCATAAGCCTGAGAACATTTATTACTCTTTTGTTGTCATACTCAATTCTTTAGTATGCCAAGACAAAAATGCATGAAACAAGTTTTTTCAAAAGGACTTCCACACAATTAAACAAATTCCAATTGCATGTTTTAATCTCCCTTGATTTTTGTGGTGCCTAAATGCTCCACGCACTTTTGCAGCAATGATTTGTTATTGCATGCCTAAACAAATGTGGTTAACTTTACTCCAATTTTAAGTGACTTAAAATCCAGAGGTTAAATTGCTGGGCATTCTCTACTGCCTCTGTTATGTGTGCTTATCTGTTCATCTGCCTGTGTCTGTTTGTCTGTACTAACAGGATCGTGCACTCTTGTTTTCTCCGTAAATATGTTATCTAGAATTGATTTTTTTATCTATTTATGTTAATATGCCTACCTTATTGCATTCGTTTTGTTGTAACCTTCATGACAGAGTTATTATTGATTCCCAGACAAATAATATCTACTACAAGGGCATCTCTCATGCTTTTTATACCATATGCAAAGACGAGGGTATGAAGGGATTGTACAAAGGTCTTGGACCAACATTAGTTGTAAGATTCCTGTTTTTCTGCTTTTAACAACCGTGAATCAGCTGCTTCTTTCGTTGGGTTGTATTTCCTTATGATTTCCAAAATTCAGGGAGTTGGACCTAATATAGCAATAAGCTTCTCTGTATATGAAAGTCTTAGATCTGTCTGGCATATGCAAAGGTGATTTTTCTGAGGTTGTATGCTTGCTTTGCTTACCAGTTTCATATACTTAAGAATTCAATTGATGCTGATGTCTGCAATTCTTATGTAAGCAGGCCTCATGACTCTAGTGTTATGGTTAGCTTGGCATGTGGAAGCCTTTCTGGTATTGCTTCGTCAACAGGTAAAATGATGCATGCTATGCTTGATTACATCATCTACTTTTTTGATATTTCTCTCTTACTGAAACAATAAGATTGATATTCATTTAACAATATAACAATACGACGGTTATCATTAGATGAATTCAAGATGAATGTTTTCCCAAACGTTGAAATTTTTTTTAAGAAAAATATGCGAAGGCCATCCAGTGGTGCATTGTTTGTGAGTGTTTAAATTTGAATACATGGGAATCATGTTGTGCATCTTCCCACTTATGAATGCACCATACCGGTGGACCTACCAAACAAAGGTGATGGTAAAGATAACCAACTGTAGTCTCGTCGAGAGCAGTGGATCCACTAAACTGTTTAGTTGTTTAGCTTCATGTAACATGCTTAGTATATGTACGATCATGCACTTTCCAGTTGTCAAAACCCCTAGGTTTAAAAAAAATTGGTAACCAGAGTCAGTCGACCGGTCACTGATGATGACCGCACTAATTTTTCCCTTTGACAATGGGAATTATTGCTACCAAATTGGCCATTTGGTTGGCTGATTGAAACTTTGATTAATCACAGCTTAATCAGCTCATGAGTGAGAGGTGCAAATTTGGCTATCGGTAATCAGAACCAATTTTCTGTACATGGCACGTTATTCTTCTACTACGAGGTCTTGTCCTCATGTGAGTGTTGTGACTAACTGGCAATGTTTTACACTTTCCGAATGTGAAAAAGTTCCAATCTGTTCTTTTATCATATTTTCTGATACACGTGAATATATATATATATATATCTGTATGCTTAGACGCTTGCTACATAAGCATCTGTCAACTTAATTCGTCCCCCTCTCATTTTGCAGTCTCTTTCCCTTTGGATCTTGTGAGACGGAGGATGCAATTGGAAGGGGCTGCCGGAAGAGCTCGGGTTTACAACATGGGCCTTCTTGGAACGTTCAAGCACATCATTCGGACGGAAGGTTTCCGTGGCCTGTACAGAGGGATTTTGCCGGAGTACTACAAAGTCATTCCTAGTGTCAGCATTGTTTTCATGACATATGAATTGGCGAAGAGCTTACTTTCGGAGAATGGCACAGGTGAGTAGTTCGTTTCCTTGGGACGTTGGGGAAACTCCACCGACGCAGAGTCTGAATCTTTCTTTGTTTCACCTACGCCAACCAACATTTACATCGTGTTCATATCATTCATTCGTATAGAGTTACAGGCTTACAGCACAACATAAAGCCACCAAGTCCTTAGGCAGTTTTATTACTTTTATAATTTTTCTCTGGCAACATTATTCTCCTTGTGTAGATTGTGTATCCACCCATTTAAGTGGTGCGTGTCTTTTCCATTCTTCTATTTATATCGTCTTTTTTTTTTCCCGTACGTGCCATTTGACATTCATTCGAGAATATGGTTTCAGGCCGCAACCTTTTTACGTGATAATATTTGGATTTTTAAAAGATTCTTTTAGCAGATGCGTGATATTGTCGGCTCTTGTCGTTTGATTTATTCATCGCTAATTAAAATCTCGGCGTAATTATCATGCTGTTGGGCTTTTGCACACGGAGGAGGTTCAAGTGAATACGAGCAAGGACCGAAGGACATTTATGCAGGGATGGTAATATTTATGGCTTTGTTATCGACGAAATTGTGGGAGGCAAAACTTAAGATATGCATGCTCAACTTCAAAAGAACCAAGTTGAAATTCTAAAATCGATGTTCGATCATGTCTTACGTTTTGTTTGTTAAAGGGGTTTTAATTTCAATTTTAATTTTAACAATCGTAGATAATAAAAGTTAAAAGTAATTTCATAGATAATATTAAAGTTGTATAGTAAATTATAAGATAAAAATTTATTATTTTATTATAAAGGATTTTTGTATTGGGTCCTCCTTTCCAGCATCCATTAGTATATTCGAACAATTAATGAGCGTAATCATCAGTCAAAATAACTTGCTTGGATTCGAATTTAAAGCGATCGAACTTTTTAATCGGAATGGAATGATTTGGACTTGACCATGATTCGATTCAATTGTTTCCGTTACGAATGGTCAAAATGACGTACACGTGTGTGGTGTTTCCAACGGACGATCGTAGCGTTTGGATGGCGACACCAGACCATATAAGCTGGTGTCACAGTCAGCTGCGCTTTGCTGTTGCGGGTTTGTGTCGGCAGACCCAACTCCACGCAAGAAGAAATAAACTACTAAACTAGACGAAAACTACGTGTCAATTTTAAAAAAAACCTTGAAACTGAAAGACGGCGGTTAATAGATTATTAATGGCATCTGGTAATATAAATAATACCAACGTGCGACGTTACGTAAAGCAGGAGCACGACGCAGACGTCATGGGCGTTAGAGTCGCACCACGTTACATTTATTTATTTATCTTACATCAATTCAAAATCAAGTTTTTTCGGGAGAAGAGATAAATCACAACATTTTTTTAATTTATTTGGTAGCAGTTTTTACAATTCTAAGAATAAGAAAAAGTACTTGCACCAACCAAACAAGAAAAAATAAATTTATCTTTTGAAAGTAGGATGAAACTAGTTTGAGAATCTTTTACATTATCATTACGTTAATAGTGATCGTAATAGTGATTTTTGATTGTAGTAAAATTCATATCAAACGAAACCTGAATTGCATGTGAGCTTCTTTCCCGGGCTTTCATTGGTGAAGAGAGTCAACATCGGCCTCTTCCTCCTTGCCTTCGCCGACGAGCTTCTCACCTTCCTCACACGCCGCATCTCCTCCCCCTCCGGCCTACCTCGTCACGCCGGCAACGCGGTGGGCTTCCTCCTCTTCTCCGGTGATAACGTCGCAGGTCATGGGCCCTTAGAATAGCAATACGTTACAACGTCGTGTATGATGTGGGCCCTGTCCATACCACGTTTTGTATTATGGGCCGTATTCTTGTAAGCCCACTGTGTTTACCTCGGCCCATCCCTTTGTACCATGGAAGCCTATCCTGAGCTTCAGAGCTTGACATTTTTATCAGCAATAAAATTTCAAAATCTTCCTCTTTCTTTATTTCTGTTTCAAAATCATCTTTTCTTCGACGATCCGCTGCTACAGATGATCAGGCCAGCACTTCCCGCTACATCAGCTAACTCAATACGACATGTTTGAGTATCAGGTAAAATATAGTAATACATCATGAATCAATTAAATAATGTTGAAATACATGATCAATTTATGTCAAACATAAAAAGAAGAAGCAAAGTCACGTGAATGAGCCATCGCGCGCAATTGATGGAGTGCATAAACTATTTTCAATAATGTCGAATTTATCTTCAACAATAAGAACTGTCCGTCACAATTTTTCAATAATGTTGAATAATTTATTTTCAATAATGTAATAACGAAAAAATACATATTCATCTTTTTGAACGTACGCTTTTACCGTATGTAAGTAATATATACATCACAATTTTTTGTCTAATTATGTAATTTGTTTTATATTGTACATTTATTATTTCTACAGAGGTGATTGGTTAGTCTCTTAAAAATGTGATAATCATCCAAAAAGTACTTATTGACCCATGTCATAAGGATGGTGGGTTGTTGAGAAAATAAAGATAAGGGCTGAGCGGCGACTTGACGACGACGGCGAGGAGCTGAGGGTAGGCCGCATAGGGTTCGGCCGTCCGAGGAGGGGGGCGGGGGGTTGGGCGACGACTTGGTGAGGGGCTGAGGGTAGGCTGTAGGGGGGCGGCTCGAGCGACAACCATTTAGCGGGCAACGG
>JAMKPZ010005270.1:0-10563 GCA_024699675.1 Amphibolis antarctica | reverse complement strand
TTTTTTTTTTTTTTCTATTGAAGAAGTATTCTAGCCACTGACTTTTCTTCTTCTCTTTTTTTTTTTTCTTCTCTATTACAAAATAGAAGATAAGAAAACTAAATAAAAGAATGCTACTAGCCCTCCCCACATGCTGTTGGCAAGTAAAATAACCCGACGTTGTCGTGGCTGGTGTACCAAGAAGGGATACCTTACCTAGAGGGACCCGAAGTTTGTGATCTCCCTCATTGTCGGGTGGCACTTGGGCTAGGTAAAGAATGGGAGGTTGGATACTCATTCGAGGGGAGGAGTGATCTCTCGTCATTATCTTGTAACCACTCAGAATCAGCAAAAATCATGGGGATAAGGACGAACCTGGATTACTCTCCCTGTTCCATCTTTGTGCCATCGGAGTTGAACAAGATGTGTGCTCGAATTCTTGATGTAGAAATCTAGACGTAGTTGGTGTCACTCCTAGGGTCTATAGTTCGTCCCTGAGGTCCGAATAGCACTTCTTGAGTCAGATTCGCTGCCTACTGTTGCAAACTGTTCTCACCGCTGGTTGTGGATGCGGCTGTTGGGTATGTCGGAGGTGGTAGCTGGTTGTAGGCCGGTTGGACGGTGGGGTGTGTAAGTATTCTGGTGACAGGCCGCTGATGGGGGCCGAGTCATTTTCTGGTTTTTGGGCATTTCTTCTGGTGAATGATGAGCTGGTCATTCCATGGTTCTGAGACTGAGGGTATGCGGTTGGACCTGCTCATTATGTGTGCTTCGTGTGTGCCTTGTGTGACGTGTAAGTCATACAAGGGAATTCACCGAGGAAAGGAGCGTACCTGTCTGGACCTGATCTCTTGATCAGTCGGTGGAGAGTTTGACGGAGACGTCGATCGTCGGCTTGTCTGAAGGTGGCGGCCACGTGGAGTCTTGCTCGTGCTCGTCCTTCCTGGTCATGGGGGAATTGGCTTCTTGGTTGGCTTGTGGGATATTGGTCTAAGAAGTCAGTGGCCGGTCTGTCTGGAGGCGGCAGCTGTGTGGATCCTCGAACAAGTTGATCTGCTGTGACCGTGGGGAGCTGGCCCATTGGGTTTCGCCATTGTGCTGAGTGCGTGAAATGGGACGGAGGGGCAGAATGCGCCTAGCTCTGCCTCGAGGTGCACGTCTTCTGGAGGAGATGGTGGGTTTACGGTTGAAATTGCCGGAAACCAGTTAGGTAGTGCCAGCGACCAGACGAAACCCCCAAAAGGGGTTGGTTATTCCGTGCCATGGGGGACACGTCCAGGGAGGCGGTAACCGGTTCTCTGGAGGTGGCAGCCGTGTGGCCCCCCCCGTCCAACTCGTTTTTCTGGGTCTTGAGGGGGCCAGTCTAGGGAGGTGGCAGCTGGTTCTCTGGAGGTGGTAGTCACGTGGTTCCCCCGTCCAACCAGCTGGTCATGATGACGTATGGACCATGCTAGTTTGGGGAGAATTTTCTCGTTGAACCTGTTGGAAAAATGGAACGAAGGAGTAGATTACCGGGTTTAAGGAGTTAGGGACGCACCTTCTTATTGTAAGCCATTGCCATTTTTCTTTGATAAGTGTGGGCGTGGTTCAACGCCCTCAACCTCCTTTCGTTAAGGAGGTTCAGTTGCAGTAGGCGTGATTCTGACCACTGATCATCAGAGTCCGCTGCTTCTTTGAGGATGCGAAGGGATGGTAGTTCTACTTCCACTAGCAACACTGCTTCAGACCCGTATACTAGTGAGTATGGCATTGCTTTGGTAGCGGTTCGTAGGGATGTGCGGTAGGCCCAGAGTGTGTAAGGGAGGTGGTCGTGCCAATCTTTGTGTGTTTGGACCATCTTTTTGAGAATTCAGACCAGTGTCTTGTTAGCTGCTTCGACCGCTCCGTTCATTTGTGGCCTGTAGGGGGACGCCCTTAGGTGACGAATGTGGCATTGTTTGAGGTAGCTTGTGACCTGCTTGGCTGTGAAGTTGGTGCCGTTATCGATCACCACCTCGAAGGGTACGCCACACCAAGTGATAATGTTCTTGCGCAAGAACCTTTGGGTGGCGGCTGTCGTGACTGTCTTGTAGGAGGCCGCTTCCACCCACCTGGTGAAGTAATCGATGGCCACCAATATATACCAGTATCCATTGGTGGCTGTCGGCTTGATCTCGCCTACCACATCCAAGGCCCACATGGAGAATGGCCACGGAGAAGCCATGTTGTATAGTTCCTTGGGGGGTGCGTGGATGAGGTTTCCATGTACTTGGCACTAGTGACAATGATGGACGTACGCGGTGCAATCCGCTTCCATTGTGCTCTAGTAGTAGCCTTGAAGCATGATCTTTTTCGCCAGGAGGATCCCATTCATGTGGGATCCACAAACACCTTCATGGATTTCCTGCATAATCATATATGCCTCGGGCGAGGTTATGCACTAGAGGAGAGTTTGGTTGTGAGATCTTTTGTAAAGCTGTCCCCCGCTGAAGACGTAGCCGGTTGCTAGTCTTGACAACGTACGTTTGTCTTGGGTGGTGGCCTCTGGGGGGAACTCTCTAGTCTCCAAGAAGGTTTGTATATCTGAATACCATGGGCGGTCCTCTTGCTGTGAGTTTCTCAGGTTATGGTCTGGGGACCTATAATCTGTGTTGTTTGGCTCGTCAGCTGGGGTTGGTTCTCTGCGTTGGTCGGCAGTCTGCTGGTTGCGAGAGCGGCTAGCCAGAGGCATAGCTGTGGGTCTGGCGTCGGCCTGTCTGGGGACTTTTGTAAGGCGGTAGACGTCTTCGCTATAGGCTGGTTGATGAAGTGTTGTGACTTCTATGGCAATGTTCTGCCCTTCAGTGACCGCTACCCATGAGGCTGAGACCGCCAGAGCGTCTGTGTATGGGTTATGCTTGCAGCTGATGTGTTGGAAGTGGACGAACCAAAAGTCGCTTGCTAATTGCAATACGAGTTCCTGGTTCGGCTGGAGCTTGGGGTCTCGGGTTTTCCACCTGTTGAGGGTTTGAGAAATTACCAGCATGGCGTCACCGAATACATGCAGATGTGTGATCCGGAGTTCCAACGCAAGTTGTAGCCACATGATACAAGCCTCGTATTCTGCCTCAATGTGTGAGCATGTGAAGAGAAGCTGCTTGGCTACGGGTAGCATTCTTCTTTGGAGATCCACTAAGACGACCCCTACCCCGCGACCTTTAGTGTTGATTGCTCCGTCGAAGTACAAGGTATGGGGTTTCGGTTGATCAGGATCCAGTTGATCCAGATCTGATTGGTCTGGATTCGGCTCATCGATGGTGAAGATCAGCTCATCTGGGAAGGAATCTTCTAGTGGCTGGTAATCTGGCAAGGGCTGGTGTGCCAGCTAGTCGGCCATGGCTTGAGCCTTCATGGACTTCTGGGATACGTACCGGATGTTGAACTCTGCAAGGAGCATTTGCCATTTTACGCACCTACCTACCAAGGCCGGTTGGTCGAAGAGGTAGCACAGGGGATCTAGGTAGCTGAGCAACAAAACTGGATAGACCACCAGGTAGTGTCGCAACTTTTTCACCGTCCAGACCAGCGAGAGACAGTACTTTTCAATCAGCTCATACCGTTCTTCTATCTTAGTAAACTTTTTACTGAGGTAGAATATGGCCTGCTCGATCCTGCCAGTGGTGTCATGTTGGCCCAATACCGCGCCCATGGAGGAAGCTGTTATCGACATGTACAAGAAAAGCGGTCGTCCAGGGTGAGGTGGTATGAGAACTGGTGGCTGGGACAGCTGATGTTTGATGTGGTCGAAGGCGACTTGGCATTCTGCAGTCCATGTTAAGCTGGTGTTTTTCTTCAATAGTTTGAAGAAAGGCTTGCAGATTGGCGTGAGGCGCAAGATGAAACGCGTGATGTATTGTAGCCTTCCTAGCAAGCTCCGTATCTGTTGTTTCGTCTGTGGTGGAGGCATGTCTAAAATTGCTTTTGCCTTATCGGGATCTACCTCGATGCCCTGCTTGCTGATGACGAAGCCAAGGAGCTTCCCGGTGGTGGCCCCGAAGGTTGATTTTGATGGGTTCAATCTGAGCTTGTACTTCCTTAGGCATTCAAACAGCCTCCTTAAATGTTGGAGATGTTGTTGATGGGTGCGTGCTTTCACTACCATGTCGTCGACGTAGACTTCGACTTGTTTGTGCATCATGTCATGGAAGAGGGTGGTCATGGCTCTTTGGTAAGTAGCACCTACATTTTTGAGCCCGAATGGCATCACCCTGTAATAGAAGACGCCCTAAGGGGTTGTGAACACGATTTTCTCTTTGTCTTCTTCTGCCATGAGGATTTGGTTTTATCCAGAGAATCCATCCATGAAAGAGTATACCCCATTCTTGGCGGCGTCATCTACCTAGACGTCTATGTGTGGTAGCAGGAAGTCGTCCTTGGGGCTGGCTTTGTTGAAGTCCCGGTAGTCGACGCACATGCGTACTCGCCCATCTTTCTTTGGGACGGGTACCTTGTTTGCCACCCATTCTGGGTAGAAGACAGGCTAGAGGAACTGAACATTCAACTGTTTGTGGACTTCTTCCTTCAGCTTCTGGGCCCATTCCTGTCTCATCCGTGCTGGACGATGGTTTTGGCAGGAGTGGTGCCCGTGGTTTTCTGGCTGGGTGCCGGGTAGGTGAACCGGCTACCGGTTCGAGGTAATGATGGACCCCGGAAGTGCTTTAGAGGGGACGATAGTGGACTTGCCATGCTCGTCTTCCTGGGGTGTTGTGTCGTCAGACCCCATCGGTTGTTCTGGCCGCCAAGCATCCACAGAGAGTGAGGGGCAGAGTGCCCCTAGTTCTGCCCAGGTGGGAGGAACTGGCTACCAGGTAGATGGGAGGCAAAAACTGGGTGGAGTTTTCGAAGAGAATGCAACTGGCCGGTCTTGTTTACTGGCTTGAGGGGAGGGGCAGAATGCCCCTAGTTCTGTCCTGGAGTGTTGGCCAGCATTTTGAAAGATGTTGCCCAGACTGAGTAGGCTAGCTGTCCTGAATCCTTGATACGGTGCCCTTATTGGTGGTTGACGGTTTCCGGTTGATCTGGTCAATGCCCGAGGGATTGGTGGTTTGCTATGTCGAGTGAGAGACTTGGTATGATTGCCAAGTCCCGGTTGACTTGATCAGGTTGCCAAGTCAGTTGCTGTTGAGGACGCAGCTACTGGCGCACTTGTGCGTAGGATGCCAAGCCCTGCTGCTGAAGGATTGGGTTCCGGCGTGAGTCACGCGGAAGCCATCAGGCTTGCCTTCTGATGTTGATGACCTGCAAGCCTGGAGTGTTCCCACCTAGGTCATCAGGTGGGTGCTACTGCGCTAGTTTGAAGGAGAGGGGGAAGGAGCGCACCTTGTTGTCTCCTTTCCCTGTACAAACCAGTCGGACGCTACATCCATTTCTGAAGTTCCTCCCTGTAGGATTGGCACTGGCGAGGGAGGTTGGTGAAGAGTTGGGTCCCCGATGCACACCGGAGATTCTCCGAATAGTTGCAACAGGCCGTCTTCTGGCTCTTGATCTGGTTGTGGGTTGTCCTCCCAAGGCTCCATTCGTCTGGACAGATAGCCATAACCATTTGGGTTCTGGAGTTACGGAGGTGAGGCGGTAGCTGGTTCCGGTGTTGGGTGCGGTGACCCGGACGATGCCACTGCTACTATAGATTGTCCTGGGTGGTAGTAATTTTCTACCAGTATGATGATGACCTCTCCCTTCCATAGGAACTTAAGCATCCTATGAAGGGTGGAAGGCACATTGGAATTTTGGTGGAGAAATGGGCGGCCCAGGATAAGATTGTAGCTTGGGGGAATGTCTACCACGTGCACAGGAACCTTGAAGGCGGCTGGTTCGATGATGAGGGGGAGGATGACTTCACCTTTGGCTTCGTGTAGAGTGCCGTCGAACCCTTTCATCACCCCAACTTTTCACCAAATGTTGGTTTTTGGGGATCCGGGTGCCGCTTCCTTGAAGTGGCTTGCCAGTGGCTAGCCGTGTAATTCCTCCTTTAAGCATGGGGTCAACAGAATGCCCCTCCCTAGGCGAGGTTGTATGACTTTTGAGGAAGGAAACCGACATCCTAGGGTTGAATGACCCTCCATGCGTAGACGGTAAGTCATGCAAGATTTCACGCTTTCGTGAATTATCTATCATAGGTCGGACAACAGAATCGGGCTTACACCCTCGGTCACTTGACCAGGGGATGCCGTATCACTAGCCAGTTGGTTGCACGGCAGCCACCTTGTGGGTGCCGGTGACCGGGTAACGAGGTGGAAAGTGTTCGTGTACCGTGCCCAGAGGCTGTGCCGTATCTCTCCGCGTCTTAGATCTTAATCGGCTAGTTATGAGGAAACCACCTTGTGGGAGCCGACCACCGAGATGTGATGTGAAGGCTTCACATGTTTCTCTTCCGAAAGTTGTTGTGAATAGTCACATCACACTTTTTGTGACGTTACGTTCTGTCCGGTTGGTTACGTGGTTGTCGCCTTAGGGGAGGCGGCAACCGGCTAAGGACGTGATATGTTACTTTTTCAAAAGCTGCCACAGACACAGTGAATGGTACGTCGTACCTTTTTGCGACATTACATTTGGGCCGGCTATTCACGCGGTTGCCGCCTAGCAGGAGGTGGCAACCGGCTGGTGACATGATTGGAAAAGTTGCAACGGACGCAGTGAATGGTCATGTCGTACATTTGTGATTTTATCTTTTTAACCGGCTGGTCAGGCGGCAATCGGACAAAGGTGCGCATGTCTCGTGTGCTTCTGTACTTTTCTTGATTTTCGTTCATCTTTTTTGGTTTCCATGTAACTTTCTCGATTATCGTGCCTTGACCGTACCTTTTCAAAGTTGTCAAGAATCATTTCAGCTTTCTAGATTTTTGTGCAACTGGTTTTTGAACCGGTTGCCACCTCCAACTACGCGGAATCTGGGTGACCTATTTCCCTATAAATAGAGTGGAGGTCGTTGGAGATTTCCTCATCCCTCCCTCTTATTTTCATTCCTTCCTTGAGTTCTCGTTTGGATTTTCTTCTATCTTTCCTTAACTTCTTCCCTCGAGCTTTAATAAACATGCCTCGCACAAAAAATGTTAAGGGGCACGTCCGCCAATCAGCTTCTAAGTCTGCGTGACGATGGGTCGATCTTCTACCGGTGACTTTGAAGCATATGCCGGTGGAGCAGCTCACCTGTCCTAACCGGGCTGAGTCGACCTGTCTAGCCGTCTTCTTTGAACTAACTGACAATGGCTGTGATGCTACCACGGCTGAGGCCATGTCCCATTGGTGGTTGGGGGAACGGTGACGGAGCTCCGGTGCCTCTAGTTCTCATGTGCCAGTGGAAGGTGAGGCATCGGCGGAGGTCCCCCTTCAGAACTCGCGGTGCTGGATGCATCGCAAGACCATGGTGGACTGGCAATAGCATCTCGTCGGGACTCCATCGGTGCCGTTTGAGATCCCCGATGACGCGGCTTCAGACGTAGGATCAGTCCAGTTGGCTCTCCCCTGGTATCGGACTCCGACCGGTTCTGAGGAGGCGACAGCTGACGGCGTGGCTCCCCTTGAAACCGATCAGGATTTGGCGTCCCCCATCGACGGCCGCTTGGCCGTAAAGACAGTGTTACATGGTAGGCCGGCCAAGTTCGACCAATTGCCAAAGGTGGAGCAACTGTTTGCCAAGCAAGGCTTGCTTCCTTTCGTCCGAGACTTCCGCCGGATTGAGACTGTCCTCGATTTGGTGGTAGAGATGTACTCCAACCTGTCGGAGGTGGAGTCGCAACTTTATCTGAGCCTCCAGTCAAGACCAATGGAATTCTCTGATGCACTCCTATTCGAGGTGTTGGGCCTCCGCTTTACTGGTCTGGACATTTTATCCTCCTTGTCGAACCTTCCCTAGAGCATCGGCGACATCAATGCGGCAGTTGCCGCGGATGCCGATTTTGACCAACGGATCGTCAAGGCTCGGGACCTGAACCCGATCACCCACCTCATTTCTTTTGTCCTCAACAACACAATCCTCTTGAAAGGGGGGCATTGTGACGAAATTAGTGTGGCGACTTACCTTGCGACTTTCGTGGTGGTAACGGGTTGCCAGGTGAACTAGGCGGCGGCAGTTCGGTGCCAGATGCATGGCGGGATTCTCCCGGTCCGGTGGCCTCCCAGCCAATTGCTCTTTGGGGAGGCGATGGTGGAGCTGGCCCACTTCCTTGGTATCTCAACCAGAGGCCGGCAGAGGGTTTCGCTCCAGACCCGGCCCATTACTTCAGTCGACCTGGGTCAGTACGAGAGGCTTGCCTCTAAGCGGTCTAGCTCGTCATCCGGCGGGCGGTCAACCAGGCGTCGTCCTCCTGCTCCTGCTTCTGCTTCACGGTCTATCGGTGGAACTTCTCTGAATCCAGATTTTGCCAAGGATTTGCGCGCGTCGCTGGACCGTCTTTATGCTCGAGACGAAGTCCTCTTCCGGCTGTTGAGTCGGGAAGATCGGTTGGCCAATCTAGTGGACCGGATAGAGCGCCGGGTGCGGGCCTGTGACCAACGGAGACGGGAGCGCCAGAGAACCGACACCCGGAGGTTTGAGCCTCGAAGGTTTGAACCCTCGATGTCTTCCGAGGAGGAGTAGTCTACTTGTATCCCCTTTAAATGATGAATAATATCTTAATTTTAGTGAGAACACGTCCATAACTCTCTTCTCGAGCGTTTTTGTGAGTTTGCGGGCAAGATTCGGGGTGACAACACGAAGACCACGTTTGTGCCATGTTGGGGATTTTTGGGGGAGCTGGCAGCCGGGTTATCTTTCCGGCTTGCCGGCGGTGGGCCAGTTGGTCACCCGAATCATACATCCAAGCATGGGTTTCGGGGAGCCGGCAACCGGGTTTTCTTACCGGTTTGCCAGCGGCGGGCCGGTTAGCCACCCGAACCATACATCTAAGTATGGGTTTCGGGGAGCCGGCAACAGGGTTTTCTTACCGGATTGCCATAGCGGGCCGGTTATAAGCCCGATCTACACGTCTAAGTATGGTTTTCGAGATGCCAGCAACCGGGTTTTCTTACCAGTTTGTCAGTTGCGAGTCGGTTAAACGCCCGATCCATACGTCTAAGTATGGTTTTCGGGGTGCCAGCAACCGAGTTTTCTTACCCGTTTGCCGGTGGCGGGCCGGTTAGACGCCCGATCCATACGTCTAAGTATGGTTTTCGGGGTGCCGGCAACTGGGTTTTCTTACCGGTTTGCCAGTGGCGGGCCAGTTAGCCACACGATCCATACGTCTAAGTATGGCTTTCGGGGTGCCAACAACCGGATTTTCTTACCGGTTTGGCGGTGGCGGCCGGTTAGACGCCTGATCCATACGTCTAAGCATGGTTTTTGGGGAACGTTGAGGAGTCGATCGTACCTGGGTATCGGTGGCGGTGGCCGGCTGATTTACCCAGCAACCGGCTGATTTTTCCACGTGATGTCTCATCTTGCGCAGGGCGTGGTCTGGGCGTCCAACGGTCTAAGTTGGGCAACGTACGTGGGCTAGCTTTCCTCGTCTCTTCATGGATTAGTTGACGTTCTGGCTCGGGTTGTGTTTGAAGAGTTGAGCATCCTTGGGTGGTGGTGGTGGTGGGCGGTTGTTTTACCCGACAACCAACCGATTTGCCTACACACTTGATTATACGTTAGTTTCCAAAGGTGGGGAAGGAGTGTTGTTCCTTCCCCTTGTCCATGAATATCTGTGCCATGTTGTGTGGAATCGGGACGTTTTTTTTTTTTTTTTTTTTGGTGACTCTTTTCTAGCATCTCATTTTGCTGATTCTATATGGGGGTTTTCAAGTGGGTGCCCGTGATGGAGTTTGTGCAAGGTAGCTGTCCCAACCCAATTGTGCTATCTGGACCTGCAGGGGAATGAAAGGTGGCTTGCCTCACGTCAAGAGATAACTGCTTGGACATTCACGCATGTGAGTTTGGAAACGTAGTTCCCTTGTCTAGCAGAAGCGACCCTTAGGCAACAAAGACGAGTCGAGAGGAGAGATCCGAGAGCTGTCCTTCTGCCCATAGTTATGCTGATTCATCCTCACTAGTTCGCTCTGGGGTTGTAGAAATGATGGATAGAACCATGCGGGTTCTGGAAACGTGGGCATCGGAACCTGGGGGTGGAAGCGACTTTTAGCGGGATGCCAAGCTCAATGTTGACGACTTAGCTGGGATGTCAAGCCCTAGGATAAGAGAAAAAGGGAGAAGTGGGTGTCAGCAAATGGGTTCCGACACCCAGTTGTGCTGCCGGACTTCGATGGGTTGCCAAGCCCTAGGATAAGAGAAAAAGGGAGAAGTGGGTGTCGGCAAATGGGTTCCAGCACACGGTTGTATTGGCGGACTTCGATGGGTTGCCAAGCCCTGAAAGAAGGGGACACTTGGTCAATCGCGACAAGCCGGGTATTGGACTGCCAACAGACGGCGGAATCCTATGATCTACCCTTCCCTTACACAGGAGTCCATATGCTTTCAGGACTCAGCAATAAGTAACTTTTCCTTTTATTTTCTTTTTCTCTTTTTTTTTTTTCTTTTCCTTTTTCTCTTTTTTTTTTTCCTTTCTCTTTTCCGTTTTGTTTTTTTTTTTTTTTTTTTTTTTTTTT
>JAMKPZ010005269.1:0-15276 GCA_024699675.1 Amphibolis antarctica | reverse complement strand
TTAAAATCGAATTATCTTTAAAAAATTTCACCCTAATATTTAAGATTAAAAAAATCCACAAACATCTTTCAAATTTAATCACCGTATTCGTAATTAATGAAAAATTAATTATACGTACGTGAATGAATTTTTTCAGTTAAAGAAGAGAGTGTTTTTAAATTTCACCTGCTACATAAGAGAGTGTGTTTTGAAATTTCACCTGCTAATGAGAGAGAGTATTTTTAAATTTTACCTGCGGCATGAGAGAGAGTGTTTTTAAATTTCACGTGCATGAGAAAGAGTATTTTTAAGTTTTTCAATTTCAACCGTTGATCTCACGATCGACGGACGCCTACGGAACTCGTGCCCTCTATATATATATATATATAACACGGATTTCGTTGGTATCTATAGAACTTGATTTTATAGGTATCTATTGATTACGAGATTGACGGGTAAAATTTACATGACTTAAAAGTTACTTTAATGAAAATATTAGGCTGGATTTGATTTTTAATTAATTAATTTTGAATTAAAAAATATTTTGATTAAATATTAAGTTATAAATTTAAGTAAAATAAAGTATTTAACATTTTCATGTATGTGTCGTTGTATTTAATTTTAATTAAGTATAATAAGGTATTTAAGATTTTCAAATAAGTGATTTAATTTTTTAAGATTAGTTATTTAACATTTTAACATTATTAGAAATATTTGAAAAGAAAGATTTTACTTTACGGAAAATCGTAAAGTAAACTTTACTTTATGGCTTAACTTTAAAACGTATAAGTCTAAGTTAAAAAGTCACATGTTACTGTTAAAATACCAATCTTTTAATACAATCATTTGATCTTTTAACATAAAATGCCGATTCTCTCATTACATGTGAACTTAAAATTTTATATAACATTCTACCGTGATATTTCACAAACTATATTCATATCTAACACTTATTTAACTAACTATATCTCTTCTAATATCAAGCTGAAGTGTTCTAAATATTAAATATACTTAATTCACTAACTTAAAACACTTAACCTAAATCAAACATTCAAGTGTTAAATAATTTAACATTAAGTTCAATATTTCTAGCTATCTTAAATTAATAACTAAATAGATAATTAGAAAATATAATTATGATTTTAAATTACCATCAAATTATGATTAAACATTAATTAAGCTATATCTTACAATCTTGCAAGCATATGTGGCAGGAACTTGAAAGATCGACATTTAAGTTTAAGTTCACAAGCTATATCCTACAATCTTTCATCATGTGAAAGTTTAAGTTCATACGTGATGAAAAATTTGACATTTTATTTTAAAAGACTGAACAATTGTATTAAAATATTGGCATTTTAACATGAACACATGATTTTTTTTAAGTCAAGCGCATATGTTTTAAAGTGCACGTGTGAACAGTGTTGGCGTTTTAACTAAAGAACTGTAACTTTAAGCATAAATGATCAATATTTTAGCAAGACACGTGAGATTTTTAAATTAAACACGTGAAATTCAATTTTTAAGTTGTAAATAATACTTAGGTGTCTTAAGGGTATAACTCTGGATATCTTTTGGATATTTATGTTAAAAACCTTAAATCATATAAATGGATTTAACAATTGAGTGGGGGGTGATAAGGAGTTTTTCTACCTGGGAGGGAGCCAATGAATCGACAGCCAGGGGCGTGTATTGACTTGCAGGCTAGTTGCCGAGTGCTTACCTGAAATCCAAACTCAACTGAGTGGGGTGATAACGAGTTTTACCGCCTGGGAGGGAGCTGAGGAACCGGCAGTTGGGGGCGTGTATCGGCTTACCAACCGACTGCCATGTGTTTACCTGAAACCTAGACTCGGTTGAGTGGAGGGTGATAATGAGTTTTATCCTATGGCTGGCTGTAACGCTACGGACTTTACTTTACATCCAACTGTAACGTTACAAGCTCTACTCAACGACCACCTATAACATTACAGATTTTACTCTACAACTAAATAAAGGGAAATGGAAATAACGGCACTTCTGGCTCAAAAGCTGGCTATCACATGTTTTACCTAGTAGCCAGATCAGTGCTGGGTATGAGGGTTACCAAATTTCACTCATTGATCTGGATCAATGGTGACTTACAACCACGCCCGTAGAGTTCGCATCTCTTAAATAATTTAGCATTAAGTTCGTAACATAACAGTAGAATGTCATTCATGTTTTTATATCTCTCTTTGTAACAAATAAAGTTACGTATTATTAATTCTCCACTACCTTTTGATTTTCTGAATCAACTTCTTCTAATAGCAAAACATTTCTTCATTGCATATGCATTATAAAAATTCTGTGCATCATCCTCAAAAGAAAATTTTATGGCATGGTATGGACTTGCACTTTCTTCTCCTTCTCCATCGAGATAGCTAAGCAACCCTTTCATTCTAATATTGAACTCTAAGTCATCAAGTCTTTGCATTTCAAAATAATCATGTTCAAGCCATTATATCTGCTATTATTCATACGAATCAGATATTAATTAAAATGGTTGATGTTTGGTCATGTGCATGTTTTATTCATACGAATCAAGTACATGTTATATTGAAAATATTTTAGATACGTCACAGTTTGGTCATGTTTATCATCCATTAGTTTTTAAAAATTCGAATGGTTAATTCTTTAATTAAAAGTATGATTTCATTCTACCCATACATTTTCTATTCAACTTATACATTTCAGATTAAACATATTTTACTTTGTACTATATACTAAAATATTTAAGGTAATTAATAGTTTATCGATCTAACATTTTTCCTCCAATAAATGTTATTGGTCTAACATTTTTCCCCTAATAAATGTTCTTTTATGTTAAATGAAAGTATAATTAATGCACTTAATAGATCAACTTCAAATAACATGAAAGCATACTTATAAGTTGTCGGTAGATCTAACGTTAAGTGGCGTAGTTCTGTGTTCCATTCGACGATTGAAGAAGAGAAATCGACTGGAAGACAATTGGGAAGAGAAATCGTAGTTGAAATGCGATTTTCTTTTTGTATTAAAATAAAAGGACTACTTTGGAAGAGGAATTGTAAGTATTTTACGTAGGTAATAATGATGAAAGTTTTTTTTCACTCTATCTTCTTTTTTTGTCATTTATCTCTACCGTTCACCATCTATTCAATAATCATTTACAAAAATAATTACCATAGATAACTACAAATTTATTTTTTTCATATATATATATATATATATATTTGTGTGTGTTGGATGTCATGCCACTCCACAACCTCATTGAAATAACGTACGAATCCAGTTTTTTTTTTAAAAAAAAAAAGAGAGGAAAAAAGTAGAAGAAGAAAGCCGATGCTCCGGTCCACACGGGCCACACCGGCACCGCCTCCGACCTCTCTGGCTTACGACTAGTCAAAGCTGCGACAGGACTGTAGCACCCACACCCCCAGGCCTGCAGTCCAACAGACAGGCCTGGTCAAACTGCCAATCTGACGTAAATATTATATTTTGGAGCCTCAACAACTTTTTTCGTAAATAAAGAAATTCCATCCCTCGTTGCCGCCTGGCGACAATCACACAACACCCGAATCAGATAGATAAATAATAATCATCGTATTGGGTCTCTCCATTTCGAGATGCGAGCTACGCTTTCCCTCTTCTTCTAAGCTTCACGGTTTGAAAAAAGTTTTATGATTTATTTATTTAACCCAATTATGTATGTATGATATCACTAATCCAATCCATACGAATTACCTTCGCATTTTTATCACAAAAAAAAGGAAATATTACTAAAAGAAGGCATCGCGCCATCGCAGCTGCCGAGGATTTTATCGCCCTGAAATGGACCACGTCCATCGTAACGCTTACGTGGAAGGGTGGAATGTTAGACGGCCCGTGAAGGTGCAGGGAATGGAGCCACGAAAGCCGTGCACTGGTGACTGGCGCCCTGGTGGCAGCATGGCACGGGAGGAGGAAGAGAGCACGTCATCCCGCCTCTGCGCCCGTGTTCAACTTTCTCCGTCGTTTAATTAATTAACTCGAAGAAGGAAGACGATAGCTGTGGTATTTTATTAAAATTTGAATTAAGGGTCTTACAATCATGTATTTGTTTTGGATCAAGGAAGGATGGGGATGGTGATAAGGAGGAGGTGAGGCGGGGGGGTGCACGTGTGGTGCGACGGTCGAGAGGTGGGTCTGGTAAGTGCACCGGGAGCGTCAAGTCACCGCTCTCACGATTAATTTCACCTCTCCGGTCCCGGCCCTCCACGCCCAAAAGCCCTTTTCTTCGTAGACCAGAGGGAAGGGAGAAAGAAGAGCGAGCGGGAGAGAGGGAGAGGGAAGAATGCGAGGATAGGGAAATTTCTCTTCCCTTCCTCATTTTCAGCCCACTCTCGAGCCACAAGCTCTGCTGCCGCTAATACCACTACTCCCATCTCCCTGCATCTTTGTGCTCGTGTGTGTCCATTTGTCGTCATACATACACACGCCTTTTCTATTTTTACTTACCATTCGTAGAGATAGATTTTTTTGGTCGCTGCTGGTTTTCGGTTGTAGATCTCTGCTTTTTCCTTGTTTTTACGATCTGGGTTCGATTTGGTTGCTGATGATCTATTAGCTTTTTGGTGGGTTTTTGAGGAAGTGGACCGACCACCGAGTGGTGGTGGAAGAGGAGGAAGCTTTGGTGGGTTTCTGAGCAGTCTTTTATACTTGCTTGCGATGGTGCCTCTCGACCAGAGCGCAATTCTCTTCCGACCTCTCTGCCCGCAAGCCCTCCCATCAATTTCCTCATTATTGCTCCTTTTGAACCCTTGCCATTTCCTCCCCTTCCCTTAGTCCCTGTTCCCTTCCCGTGTTCTTTTCTGCTCCACTTCTTCTCTGCGTCGTCCGCGATCTTGCATTGTCACAGAACATGCCTCAGTACCCGCACCGCCCCTCCTGGATGCCGGAAGGTGGCGCCCAGGTCATAGATCTGGAGACGGCAGTCAAAGATGGGATCCTGGGCGGTGGAATGGTCTGCGGCGGCGGGGGCGGACTTGGGACCGCCGAGAAGCTGGATCTGAAGAAGATGATAGAGGAGCTGGAGTCCGACGACGACGTCCCCGGCGTCTTCATCTGCCCCATCTCCCTAGAGCCCATGTTGGATCCCGTGACGCTCTGCACGGGGCAGACCTACGAGAGGCCCAACATCCTCAAATGGTTCTCCATGGGCCATCTAACCTGTCCTACCACCATGCAGGAGCTGTGGGACGACGCCGTCACTCCTAACACCACTCTTCGCCAGCTCATCTACACTTGGTTCTCTCGGCGGTACCTTCTGATGAAGAAGCGGTCCGAGGACGTGCAGGGCCGAGCGTCCGAGCTACTGGAGACGCTTAAGAAGGTGAAGGGGCAGGCCAGGATACTTGCTCTCAAGGAATTGCAGAGGCTCGTGTCCACCAATTGCTCTGCCCACAAGAAGGTGGTCGATTCCGGCGGCATTGCGCTCCTGTCGTCTCTATTGGGTCCGTTCACGTCTCACGCGGTTGGGTCTGAAACCATCGCGATCCTGGTGAATTTGCCCCTTGACTCGGAGTCGAAGGAGAATCTGATGCAGCCGGTGAAGATATCACTCATTGTCGACATTTTGAACGAGGGCACGACGGAAACGAAGATAAACTGCACCACACTTATCGGAATGCTGATGGAGGAGAAGGACTTCCGGTCGGAGATAGTGTCGCGCATGAGTCTGTTGGTGGGTCTGCTGAGATTGATCAAGGACAAGCGGTCTCCCAATGGGATCTTGGCCGGCCTTAGTCTTCTCAAGATGATATGCTCCCAGGAGCAAGTTAGGAACCTCGTTGTCACCATCGGTGCCGTCTCGCTGCTTGTCGACATCCTACCAACCTTGAATTCCGACTCTCTGGAACTGGCGCTGCACACCTTGGACCTGCTCTCCACCACCGAGGAAGGCAAGGCGGCTCTGAAGGATTGCCCGCAGAGCATTCCCAATCTGGTGAGGCTGTTCATGACGGTTTCTGAGTCATGTACTCAACTGGCATTGTCCATCTTGTGGGCCGTGTGCAATCTCTGCCCCGAAGAATGCGCTTCCAGTGCCGTGGAGGCCGGGTTGGCCACCAAGCTGTTGCTTGTGATCCAGAGCTGCTGCAATCCCGCATTGAAACAGCGCGCTGTGGAGCTGCTGAAGCTGTGCAGCCTCAACTACACGGATACTCATTTCATGTCGAAATGTAAACTCACAAGAACAATTCAATGAGCGCAATTTCGTCGATACTTGTGATCTTGGTGGTCCAAGAAGTTGGTATTTCCCATGGTGACGGGTTCTGCTATGAACCCTTGATTAAGGTGGAGATCGGATCTTCTGTCCAACGTTGGCGGTCCTGTTGTGGACACATGAATTCTCTGTTGCATCGAAGAAGGGCATCAAGCTGTGGTATATTAATGGAAGCAAAGTCTGATCACCCGCTCCGATTCCGGGGTCACAGATGTCCGACGATCTGCGGGCACCATGGGAATTGACCTGTTGTTTGTTCCCAATAAGCTCCACTTCTGGGGTTATTTTTGTTCATGTATGGTTCTTTTTGATTCACTGTGAATTTATTCCGTGCATAATGCCTCATCGTCAAGTCCATGTACATGTCCTCCGTGTAATTGATAAAGTCAGAATTCATCAGCTCATCCCTTCCATGTCCAGCCGCCAACCCTTCATTCAGCAAAGAGCATTGCCATCGTTTCTTGATGTTTACACTTGCACAATTCTTCAGACATCAGGTTCTTTGTTGATGCCCGTTTCCTGCCAAACCAAACGGTCACGAAGACGTGCAATTCTCGCCGCTGTGAAAGGGAAGAGGAAAAAAGGAAAAGAGAAGAGAAGGGCATGTAGATGTGAATAAGGTTGGAACGAAGCAGCTCCTTTCCGCAAGCTCAGGTGATCTTTTCTCGTTAAGTTCGATATCCAATGATTCGATCGTATTCGAGAAATCAAAGCACCTCTGCCCCATGTGTAGTGTGTGAATGAACGACATCGACTCCCAGCAATGGTAGGAGGATTTTTGGGTTTGCTCGAGCTCGAGCTCGAGCCACCACACTGTTGTGTATGAAAAGCCACAACAGGGTTGCACATGCATTACGCTCCAGCTTCTCAAAGAAGTCGAGTCGAACCCAAAGTTGCTCTTTTGCGGTCATCCCAGACGGCATTCCAGATTATTCAAAAAATTTCTGCACTCGCTTGTCAACCAACGGCGAGTGCAGTGCAGGTCGTGGCCTCCGCCTCAAATATCACAATTGCTGCTACGCCTCCTTCTAGTATCCCTGTGTGGTTCTGTGTCCGACGAAATATTTTTTTTAAAAAAAGAAAATATAAAAATTTTTGTTTGCCTTTTGGAAGTATATAAATCTTTTTTTTTTTCTCCCCACTCTCCTTGTAAGAGCTCATCGTGTTTCTGCAATGCGGGCTGGAATGGAAGCATTGCATAAATGAACTTTTTCTTGTGTCGGACTTAAATGTCTAATATCTCTTCAGATTCAATGGATTTAAAATTTCAATTCAAGTATTTTACACTAAGAATGTATAAATGTATTATATAGATTAACACTTTGAGAGGCTAACAAATTGCATATGTAGGATGTTTAATACTTTTCTCGTACATATTTGAAAAATTTACCTCAAACTCTTTACGTAGATCTTAATAAGTCTTATCCTTTAAACACGATGCTACTTATATGTAAACATACATTAAATAGATTTTTCTAGTTTAATCCTAATTAGACTAGATGGCAACTTTGTAGACTTAAAGGCCCGTTGACCTTAATTCATCTCACCTAGGTCATTAAAGGGTCCAAACTTGTCTTCTTCAAACTTATGAACCTGAAATGGAGTGTTTAGAAAAGCAAAGGCTTGACTCGCTTTGTGGTACAAGAAAATTATGTTATAGTTTGGTAACAATCTTTTAAGTTAAACTTTAACTTTACATAAATTTTTACGTATTTTCATCACTATATAAAATTCAACTATGATAATAAAACTTCACCTTCAATATCATGTCAGTATGTTACCAAACGTACCTTACAGTGCTTTATTATCTCTTTTGGACGATGAGAGGACCGGCGGCAGCAGACCCGAAGGCAGGCAAGAAGAAGCTGGAACGGTGCTTCTGTCCGGGGAAAGATTTGTGAGTGACGACCCTTGAAGGAGTGCTGGTTATCATCATTGTCACCATTCGTCGATGTACCAAAAGTTTCCTACCGTGTCATGCATGGATTTCTCGGCAAGACCACCACGCTTTTTCTCGCCACTTCTTTCCCCATCAACTCAAACGAGTCGATTTATTAAACGAAGTCCCTTCCCCAGAGTATTGCTGGCTTGTCTGGCTAGGTTGTGATTCTCTTCACTTGAGATGTATTTGTCTGTTACTTGAACGCAATTAACAAAGAAATTCTGATCTTTTCGCTGGATCGAAATGCAAATTCTCGAGCATTGAACCGCTACAGTTAATTAATGCCCTGATGAGAACACAATTAATTCTATGGGTGACCTCTTGCAAACCTTCTTCCTCTTCTTCTCCAGTAATGTTTCTTTCCGTCTTGAATTGGTGTGGTAGTACCGTTTTGCGTGCAAACACCTCACGATCCGATGGATGGTTTCAACCAATTAAGAGGTTGTTTGGTTGTTGTACGTGGCGGAGCACCGAGCCGGCTACTGGAATTCACAGCCTTTTGTGTTGTTGAGCGCGTTCGGTCGCAGTGCTTAATTTTAATACCAACCGGCGGATGGAGATCCGCAAACAGGACACGCACATGCGATGCAAACGGATCGTTGGAACGTGGGTTTGACCCGAAGTGATTTTGGAATGAGGTTAGAATTAAAATTAATATCACGCAAGAAACCCTGATCAGGAACCACCGATCCACGGCAGCCTCGCTTGTTCGCAGAAATTAACAGTGCTTTCCGTGTTTCTCTAAGAGCCAACAAACTACAGGATGCGTGCTATAATTAATAACATCAGATTTAATTAAATAAACTAAGCAACGGATGTGAGTATGTGACTATCTATGTTATCTGGGCGAGACAGGGTGGGATGTTCTTTTTAAGTTATGGTGTGATTTCGAAGGTAACATGATTATTATTATTTTTTATTTTATTATAATTAATATGTGTAATCAATGATGTATAATTAAAATTTCATTTTATCTTGTTAGTAAATATAACTGTAATTTTTCCTTTTGTATTTTTTGAAGCTTTGGAAGATGCAATGTGTGTTTTTTTTCTTTTAAAAATTAGATAATTTTACTACATTAGTAAAATTTTAAAATTAAGATTATAAATTTAATAAAAAACCTTTCAATTATTAAGATACTAGATATTAATCAATTTAGTAATTAATTATTAAGCCACGAATAATTAGTGGGGCGACGACGAGCAGTCAACGAATGATGGTGTTTGGCGCCTGCCAAGACTGACCGTCGACCGAGACTTTCGATCCCACGCCACGTCAGGACATGTCGTCGTCACTCGTACATATGGACGAGCACGTGCACTGCTTCCTCCTTAAATTGACCTCAACGCATTGGGATGCGTCCGCCTTTCAGAAATAAGAAAATCGGAAAGCACCATTTGATGGAGCAGGCCGGCGTCGACTTCTTCCCGTGCACCGCCGTGCTCAACAACACTTCTTCCACCTCCGCTGATCACCACCATGAGCAACACCTGAAGCAAGAGAGCAGGGCCGCGAGACAGGCGTCAACGCAGCTGTCGTCGTCGTTGCTTGGCGTGAGAAAGCCTCCGGCTAAACCGTGGAAGAAGCCCGGAGCCGACCCTCCGGTCCCGCCCAAGGTGTACACGGTCGAGCCCCGGGGGTTCCGCCAGCTCGTCCAGAAGCTCACCGGTCCCGCACCGTCGCCTTCCATACCCGATCGTCAACAACCAACCGGCAATCCCACTCCTCCCCCTCCTTTTTCCACTACTACAGCTCTACATCAACAACAAACCCCTCCTCCCCCATCTACTTCTGCTAGGACGTTCAGAGATGCGGCACCTGCGCCACTTGAATTGGGTGGCCAGCAGCATCAGCAACAGCAGACCACGGTGGCTCCCTACGACGAAGACCTGCTCTCTCCGTTTCCGTGGTCATCCTTGCTGACGCCGTTATCGGGCGGAGGGCAGTGGTCTCCGTCTCTGTTTTCCGCCTACCTGTCTTGGGCCTCCAACCCGGTGGTCAGCCCTACCGGAACCATGGCGCCGGTTGAGCAGAAGTGCAGCACGAATAAAGTTGAGAGTTTAATTCGATAATTTCTTAGTGATGCATTTCCTTACACTTGTACTTTGAATTTCATGCATCGTGCAGGATAAAGTGGATGCATGATGAATTAATTGTGTAATATCTCGTTTAGATAAAAATATATATGCACTTTTTGTTGATAATCGTAATTTTTATATTCTCTAAAATTGAAGTCATGACATGAATTAACCATGAAATATGAATACTCATCTTGATTCCTACGTGGTTATACAAATTGATATTGTTCAAAAAAGGGACAGGTACGTACGTTCTGCTCTGTTTCTCTCTCGCGCGGTTCCTGTGTCAATCAATCGCACGTGATTCAAATGATCATTTATGTAAATTTCTTGCGTAGCGTGCGGGAGATGAACGAAGATTGTATTGAAAGACATTCTTTAAAATTTTAAAATCTTAAGTTCAAACTTCCACTTAACTAATACTATTAAAAAAAACCTCACATATTTAATATGTGAGTGCTGGATTACATAAATAAAGATGGAAGACTCTCCCCGCTCCATTTTTATCGACAAATTTATTCTATGTTCCGATATTTATCAGCAACGGGCCTCATCGTTTCTTCGTCGCGACTACGATCTTGAGTTGAAATAACCAAAACGGAGCCACTGCGTTTTTCACTTGCAAACGTATTCTTGTAACTATTATATTTTTTAAAGACCGCCAGCTGTAAATTTGTAAAAGAACGGAAGGAAGCGGTTTTTTTTCTTCTTTATTCTCAATTTTTAAAAGTAAAAAAAATAATTGTTTAGTAAATAGTTATAAGATAAAAAAAGGAAAAAATGTAATTTTAATAATAAAAAGAATAAATTGAAGAATGTACCTAAAAATTAGATTACTTCTGATTTTTTTTTTAAAAAAAACGAAATCATGTTGAAAAAAGAAATAAATATTGTAAAGATTGCATCGATTTAAATTTCCCTTTCGAAAAAAAATATATATATTCTTTTCCGGTTTCTTTACCTTCACGGTAATAAATAACCGGTCAAGAAGAAACTCGGGTCTCATGCCAAGTTATGAGTCAGATGGAGCCCACGAATCCAAGGCTTTCACACATGGATCCGAAGATAATGTCATCCTTGAATTTTGATTTTTTTTTTTTAATCGTACACGTCGAAATCACAACTTTCTATCCCAATTTTTTTTGGGTTAAAAATCTTCGAATAGAAATGAATGCGGACTTACGGACAGATATTAAGGTCTCATTTCGTACAGTCGACTTTAAAAATACTTTTAATAATATTATTATTATATAAATTTTAATAAATAAAATTTTATCACTTTAATTATCATATAATTTTAACTTTATTTACGAAATTATGTATAATTTTAATTTTATCCAACTTTCAAAATAGATCAAAATCAACCCCAAACAAAAGCTTAATTAAGCCCACGGTGCTTTAAGAGTCAATAAATTTTAACTTTTAAGAGTCAATAAATAATATTAACAAGTAATATTGCATCATATAATACAGAAATTAATAATAATATTTACTAAATAAGTTTTATATTATTTGAGAATTTTTAATATTAGGATGATAAGGTACTGACACAGCCCAACTCACGAATAACCCCGACGTTTTGTTGAGAATAAAAAATGTTGGTTTTGCACTCTATTTATTAAAGCGAAGAGACCTTGTATCGATACCTTGGAAGAAAAGCATTATTATATTAGGTGCCGTGGAAAAATAAAAACACGGTTGCGTTCACATGATGCCGTGGAAAAATATTAGGTACTTGAAGAAAAACGTTTTCCTTGAAAAACCTTTATTTACACGAGAGAACAACCGAAACGTATCTGTAATGCAATGTACAGTTCTCTATTTTCCGGTCTCATCGCAAGCAAATATGTTAGTTACATAATATTCACAGAGATTGTCGTACTCGACAATTTTTAACGGGGCCTAAGATTTTATGGATCCGAAGTGCGAGAACCGTTCGATGCCAGACCACAGAAGGCTGCCCAGCCTGGACCTTGGCCGCTCCTCGTTCATCGCAACGCCGCTGGAGCTCACGCACGCCGGTACGGCACCTCCGGCGTTTTGCCTGCACGACGGCCTCCAGATCGGACTCCTGTACACCTCCAGCACCACCCTCCCACCAATCTCCCTTCGGACGGACTCCACTCTCTCCGGATCCACCTCGCCACCGGAGGTGTCCAACACGAAGAAGCTCCCGACCGCCGTGTCGCCTATGGTGCTGATGTCCGCCCCCGTCATTGACAAGCCCTGCTCTCTGAACACCCTCGTTATGTCCGACAGAAGTCCCGTCCTGTCGACGGTGCACACCTTTAGTCTCAGTCCCTGCGCGCAAAACATGCGTGGGTGCGTGCACAACTAGTGGGATCCGAAGTTGGAAGCATGGTCATGGACGACGACACTCACTTGCGACGGTCGCCGCTCGATCGCCGCCACCAGACACGCCGCCACCCTCCTCCTCTCCGTCTCCGAGTCTAGAGCGTGCCCATCCATTCGACGTATGAAGTACTCCTGAGAAGCAAGAGGAATGAGGGACGGCGGAGGCGAGGCTGTGGGCGAGGGATGCGTACCTGAAGAGCGAGGGCTCGGTTGGAGCTGACGGCGGCATGAGAGACCTCGTAGGACATGTCCGTAAGCGTGAACACCGTATCAAACAGTAGCTTGGGGCGGTCCTTGCATGTGATGTTGACGACCGAGTACTCCTTGTCCCAACAGCACTCGATGGACACACGGGTGTCCTCCGTGGAGACCACTTGCTCCTCCCCGTCCAACTCGCCGTCCCCTCGCATCAGCCGGTGCAGCTTCCTCTCCGCATGCACCCACCCCGCCGTCGGCCCCACCAACCTCACCATCCAACTCCCGGCCCCATCGTGGTGGGCCCCCACCACGCTGCCCACTTGCTCCTCGATGTGGGCCAGCAGCAGCCTGTCTCCGATGGGCTTTCCCGTGGGCCGGTCGTCGAGGTAGAGCACCATGGCCACGCGGGCTCTGTGGCACCAGGCCTTGGCGGACGCGACGTGGCAGTCGAGATCCGCGAGAACCGCGGAGATCAGGGAGAGCAGGCCCGGCCTGTCCGGCCCGATCACCTCAAGAGCCGTGAACTCTTCCGACGCCCGTCTGGGGGAGACTTCTCTGCCCAAGCACGTCGTCACCTTCCTCTCCGTCGCCTCCGCCCTTCTCGTCCTGGTCGACACCATGGATTGCTGGATGTACCGGACGAGCGCAGGCTCCGTTATCTTGTTACCGAAGCGATCGGTCACGTGGAAAACTGCGCCACCAAATCCACCACCGTCAAACAACAGACCCTCCAGGATCCGGGAAGGATGAAGGGAGGAGGAGTACCATCCATGAACCAGCCGCCGTCGGAGGATATGTATGATTTGGAGATGACCAGGTCGAGATCCGTGAGGAGCTGCACCATCTCCAGCAATATCCCGTGCTTGTTGGCGCTGTCGACCTTCCGCCCAGAATCACACAAATCGAGACGAAGGAGGAATTAGCAGAAGAAGCAGGAACGAAATCCGAATTCAAGCAAAAACAACAACAACATATAGATCGGTTCCCGTCAAACGCAGATGGGGATGAGTCGTGGGAAGAGCAGGAGGAAGACGGAGAAGAGGGACGGCAATAGAACACCGACCTTGACGAGTGTGAAGTCGTCTAAAGTGTCATTGTCCAGGGAAACACTGCGATCCACGGCAACGGTAAGTAACGACAACGACCCATCGGACCAAAAAAAAGTGGGGGCGGAAAGAACAACTCCTTCCATGCATCGCAGCAGAGAGATCACAGAGAGACAAACCTTGGCGGGTTGATCCTTTCGACCAAGAAATCATATTCCGGGTCGAAGTACGGCCGGAACCCACCCCCACCCATCTCCATGACGAGCGACGATCCCTCTGTGTCCCTCAACAAACTCAACGACGACAGATCGGATGGCAGCAGCACTCAAGCTGGAAGGATGGATGGGGTCCGAAGGCAACAATATTGAACCTGACCTCGCCGGTGGGAGTGGCGGCGCGATGTCTCCCCCGAGGCTTGCAGTCCAGGAACGAATCAAGGGCGGAAACGGAGAGGGTGGGAGGTTTATACGGGTGCCGACCCTTCGGCGCACGTAGGGCCACGGATCGACGTCGACCAGGCCAGCGGATACGACGCACGTGCGACCCTGCGTGTGAATCTGCGGGACCCACGGAAACCTTTAGCGCAGGCATTGATCGATGTTTTTCGAAAAACTAACGATAACAATGATAATAACGCCGATATTGGTTTTAACGATAACTGGGAATTAGTGTTTTTTTCTTTTTGAAAATTGACGACGGTGAATTAATTTAGTTGGTAGGAGAGATTTGTATTTTTAATCGGAACGTTATTTATTAATTTTAAAATGCGGGCGATCACGGTTGCTAAAATACTTGAATCTGGGACCACAAGGAGATGCGGAACACGGCCGATAAACACGAAGGACGACGACCGAAGGACGACGACCGCGACGTTTGTTAAAAGGGGTTGGGACAACTGGCATGCAAATTGCCAAAACTCGCCCAGCCCTTCGGTCCCAAGTCCCATCAACAACGAAAGCACTTGGCATGCACCACTTCTGCGCAAATGCGAGGATATCGATCTTTTATAGTTTTAAACGAACATTACAAAGTATCGCAACTGAATTAACCATCCAAAAGCCAAAGAAGCATAAATAATTAAGTCGAAGAACAACTAAAATCCTGCGGACACAACACTTCCAAGAGAGATTCTTCTTGAAGGTTACAGAACTAGTTTCTATCTGTAGACATGGATGGTTTGTTGCAAATTCATGTTACTGATAATGGAAAGGGCATGACCTGAATTTTCCATTCCAAGGAGTGATGAAAGTCTTTTATTCATGTTTCATTAGGAGTAAACCGTAATAGCTAGTTATCTGTTGAAAGTCTTTTATTCATGTTTCATTAGGAGTAAACCGTAATAGCTAGTTATCTGTTGAAAGTCTTTTATTCATGTTTCATTAGGAGTAAACCGTAATAGCTAGTTATCTGTTGAAA
>JAMKPZ010005268.1:0-16917 GCA_024699675.1 Amphibolis antarctica | reverse complement strand
AAATTTAAACTTTAATTTTATTTTAAATTTAAAAATAAATAATACCAATAAAAAATTAAATTTAATTTTATTAATATAAATAAATAATTTATAAAAATTAAATTTATTCCAATTCAACGAAAACGGTAGAGTCAAAAAGTCAGCGATAATAAATGTCGCCACCGGACAGACGCGGTAGTCTCCATCCGTGATCCGTCTTCTCCGTTCGAGTTTTCTAGGGATTCGCCCATCGCCGACGATCCAGGACCAGGGGAGCATGGAGGTGAAGCTGTGGCAGGAGAAGCGGGAGCGTGAGGCGTACGACAGCTTCGCGGACCTGTACGCGATCATCAAGACGACGGAGAAGCTGGAGAAGGCGTACGTACGGGACCTGGTGTCGTCGTCGGAGTACGAGGCTGAGTGCCTCAAGCTCATCGCTCAGTTCCGAACCCTGTCCACATCCCTCAGAGACTCCGTCCCCAGCGTCCACCGCTTCGCGGAAGCCTACAAGATAGACTGCATCGCCGCCCTAAATCGCCTCGTCGACTCCGGCGTCCCGGCCACCGTCGAGCACCGCGCCGCCTCCGCTTCGTCCTCCGCTCCCTCCGCCGCACACGTCGCCGAGTGCGTCCAGCACTTCATCACCGCCATGGACTCCCTCAAGCTTAACATGGTCGCCGTTGACCAGGTCATCCATCTATCCATCATTTTTCGTTTTTTGTTTCTTTCGTTGTTCGCTTGTTGTTCAAAATTCGTCGTCGTCATTATCGTCTCCGATTCATTGTCTTCAGGTGCATCCGCTGCTCTCGGATCTGGCCGTGTCGCTGGGGAAGCTGGGGGTAGGGATTCTGCCAGCTGACTTTGAGGGGAGGGTGAAGTTGAAGGAGTGGATCGCCAGGCTGATCAAGATGGGGGCTGCCGACGAGCTCACCGAACAGCAGGCCAGGCAGCTTTTCTTCGACCTCGAATCATCGTACAATTCCTTCATGGCTGCCCTGCCCACGGTGTCCGGCTAGCAGTGAATGGTTCTGCACATACTTTACCTCCTACTGCATCTCTTCTGAAATGAGTTGTCTATAATATGTTGAATCTTGATGATGATAATAATTATGATATGCCTGTATTGATTACAATTTGAAGTAAAGAATCTTTATCCGATTTTCCATCATCTCCATGGTAGTCTGCCTCATTAGCCCTTTCTGCAATGTCACATTCTTTATGTCGTTGCTTGCTTGAACTTCAGCTTGTAGGCATCATCATGGAAGAAATGGCCGCTGGCTTTGGAGTGAAAATTCAGCAACCCCACAAGCTTTTGGTCGAGTGGCATGTGATAATATATACCCATGCCACCACCAGCATTCGATGGCATCATCGGTACTCACAATGTCGATGGCATCACATTCATCATGACATCTACACAGGCAGAAAGCATGCATGCTTAAAGGTACCATTTAGCTTTTTGATGCGTAGGATCTCTGATTCATTTTGAGGTGCCAGATGATTGCCCTTTTCTATGTTATCTTTTATTTTGTGATGTTCTAATCTTCTCTTGTGCAACGTTTTCTATGATCTAGCATGGAGAGGGTTCCATTGCTAGGGATTGTTTGTGATAGATGTTTCTAATTTTGAATTTTTGATCTGATTTTTGTTGTTTCAGTAAAAAAATCTATTTTCCTCCAATTTCACTTCTGCTTTGGAGAATTAAACTGGATAATATGGAAAGTGATTAAGATTTCTTGGGAATGTTTTTTAAGACCGTTGCCTAAGGTTCAGTGTTTGGATTGGTTACACACCTTGATTGTTCACCTAGCCTTATCTTAATGAAATGTATCTTTTGTTGGATCCTTTAAATTAAATATATGTTTTTAAAGGTTTTTCCTTGCAAAAAACTTAAATTTAACTTTTTATGGAATCTTACTCAGAAATACAAAATTATTGAAAAATATAATATACTTATATGTTACTGAAATATATTTTTTTATTAGTATTACCACACTTCACATTTTGATGTTGTCTTAGGGTTATTTATGTATCTGCGTGTTATTTAGGAAATAATAGAGTTGAAGTTATACATAATGCTATTAAATATATGTAATATATATGAAACAAATTAAAAATAAATATCTAAATAGGGACCTAGGAGCCCCTTCGTACCTTAAAAAGCCTGTTATATAACAATAATGGAGTAGAATGCTTATTTCTTGTATCTCTCTACACAAGGCGGTTTCTTATTTGTCTGCCTGCTGCAAGCATGTGGTTCAGTAGCCTGTTAAAAAGCCTGTTTGCAAACTAGCCTTGCCTCTTTGGTTCAGTATGATTGGTGCAGCTTATTATTTACTTGGAACAAGGTGAATCAAATGTTGGTAGTTTTAGGACTTTTTGGTTCACTAGATTAAGGCTACATTCGGTACAAGTTTTTTTTAGCTTCGGAAGTGGAAAAAGTAATTTTCGAATTTGTGTTTATTAAACAAGAAAAAGGTATATTGATTTTTAGGTTACTTTGATAAAACAACAATGATTCATATTTGTTTGTATTTTGTAATATTTATATTTATTTTAATATTTAAATAAAGTGTATAGAATAGTAAAATTATATTTTTTAATATTGATGTAATTGAAGGTCATGATGAAAAAATATGAAAAAGTCAGAATTGAAAAATCCTCTTGTTATTATGACTATAAGGGTAATTTTTGATTACAACAGATTATCTCATACACGTTGAACTTTCTTCTCGTAATGTTTGAAAATTTGAAAATGAAAATTTTAGAAAGGAAAATTAGAAATTTAGGTTGGAGTATAGTCTCGTATGCGAGGGAGTATTAGAGTATAGTTTTACATAGAGTATCTTGTCAATGATAATTAGGCTTATAATATAGTGGGATATACCTTTTACAATTCAGCTGGATTTTGTAATATATAAAGCCCTATCTTAACAATATCTAAAAATCTTTAAACCTTGTAATCTCGTTTTCTCTACATGTGAAATTGCTGATTGTCATGGTGATGGCCATTATCAGGTGAAGCATTTGTAGAAGAATTTGGGTTCTGCCTCCGTTTGCATCTTTTTATAATTGTCAAGGCTAGACATTATGGGTGTAGGAAATAAAATAGAAAAAAAAAAAAAATTAGAAGAAAAAAAGAAGAAGATTGTTCTTGTATATTATAGAAATTTTTAAAAATTATAAATATTTTATATTTTAACATTTTAAATATAATTTTACATTTTTTATATAGTCATGAGTTTAAGAGAGATTAGGCAAGATACACGAAGTCAATAGAGTACATTGTGATAAAATTTTTGTCAATTATAAAAAGTTTTTCGACCCTAGTAGGAAGTGATGGAAAAATTTTAGTTTTCGTTTAACTTTAACTTTAATTTTACACAAATTTCTATGTATTATTATTATCATACAAATTTTTATATATAAATTTTTATTTTATAGTTTATTATGTAATTTTAATATTATTTGTAAAATTATCTTCAATTTTAATTTTTCACAATTATTAAAGTTAAAATTAGAGTTAAAGTTAGATAAACAAGTAAGCCTTTGTACTCATTGAAAAATTTAAATTTTTTTTACATTTTTCAAGATGTACGAACATTTAAAAATCTAAAAATTATTTTAAAATTAAAATACAAACTCTTCCTGTGATGACATCCATGAATCATACGATATATTAAAATTAAATTTGATATATTACGAATACTTACACAGGAAAAATGATCTTATTTGTAAATAACAGGTGCCATTCAATAAATACTTAGATAAAAAGGATGACATAAACAGACAGCCTACGTAATCAAATTTAGTATATCACCAGATAATATCCATAAAATTTACTATAAATTAATTAATAAAATAAATCTAATTTTGAATTTAGTATTTAGTATAATTAATAATGCTCAGTTGCATAAAATTAATTATGCAATTAATAATTGTATAATTTTTAAATACTAAGAGAATTTTGTGCTTCTTAAAAATTTAAAATATTTTTAATTTTTTTAAAATAAATATAAATTCTTTTATATTTTTATAAAATATATAAATAATTAAATATTTTTTTATTTTTAAAATTTTAATAATAAAAGAATTTCTAAATTTTCCATTTCTATCGTGAATTTCTCGAAGATCATCCCTTATCACTGGTCGCTCCCTCGCATCGTCATCTCCTGTTAGCATCCTGATTTTCTCGTAAAATTGGAAATAAAAATAAAAATTTAATATAAAATATTAAATATTAAAGAATATTAAATAAAAATAAAAAAATAAAAAGTAAAATAGTAAAGAATATTGATAAATGTTTTAAAATTTTCATATTGTATACAAATCCTTCTAAGAAATTTTTTTCTGAATTTTAATTTTCTTTACTTTTTTCTTAAGAGTCAATTTAGAAAAAGAAAAAAGAAAGGAAAATTATGAAATAGAAAAGGAAAAGGAAAAGGAAAATTAAGAAATGGGAAAAAATTTAAAGCTGTCTATGTATGTTGTGAAAATTTTAAAAAATTTATATATTTTTATATTTTAACGTTGTAAATATAATTTCATATTTTTCTTGTAATTACGAATTTAACAATAATTAGAGAATGTTAAGTAAGATGTACAAGGTCAAAAAAGGTATGTCACAATAAAATTTTCATTAAGACATCAACTATATGAATTTTCCTGACCTTTGGTGAGAAATGGTTGAAAAAATTTATGTTTGCGTTTTTTGAAAATTAATAAAAAGGAAAATGTAGAAAAATTTTATTATTTAAATGTTAAAAATCTATAATATTTTTAATTATTTTAAAAGTAATATAAATTTTCCCTTATTTTTATAATGTGCATAAATGGTCCTATAAAATTTTTCACTTCTAGATTTTTAACATTTCAATAGTGAAAAAAAAATTAAATTTTCTTTTTTATTAATTTTCTCGTAATGATGAAATTTTTTTAAAAAATTTCAAAATTTTCCTTTTTCAAGATTTCTAACTCCCACAAACTTTCTTATAAAAAAAGAATAAATTAGGCATCATTCACTTCTCTTTACTTTTAACCTCTAAACATATTCTTATTTTCAAGATGATATTCATATTTTTAAATTAACTTCTTCTACTACTAAAAGTACTTTTTTCTTTTTTATCTCAAAACCGTTTACTTGAAAATTACTTTTTTTCATTTTCGAAATAAAAAAATATGGTTAATGAACAATTCCTTAGTAATTCAGTTGCATAATTAAAAGCCCAGTTAAAGTAGGCCCAGTATCGGCCCATAATCCACCAGATAATGTCTGCTCCCGCCGCCGAGCACCACAGCTCCACTCGCTTCTTCGGCACACGTCCAACGCTTCTTCCATCGCCCTCCCTCGGTCTCCGGCGATGATGCTGAAGCCCTAGAAATCTGGAATCACCAAGCGCAGTCGAGGAGGAGGAGGAGGAGGAGGTGGTGGTGGTGGTGGTGGTGGAGACGACGGAGAGGTAAGAGGTTGTTGTGGTGGTGGTAGTAGTAGCATGCTGGTCATCGGACAAGTCGACGCCTGAATGAGCCTCTATCTTTGTCATGACTTCTTTAGGTATTCGAGAATGAACTTTTCCTCTCTCTCCCTCTCTCTCTCTCTCGTTGTTTACTGTAGCTGTTGCCGGGTTGGAACTTTTTGTGGAAAGGGAAAAAGGAAGATAGGATTGGGATTTTCTCCGGGCTGTGCAACGGCTGCAGTTTATAAATTTTTTTGGAGTGTATGCTGGGGGTGTGTTTCCTTTTCTTCAAACTGAAGGTAGGAACAATGGTTGTAAAGGCGTTTGACTGAAGAAAGGCTTAGTATTTGAACGCTGGTGGAGTTACTTTAGCTGCAACACATTATAATTTAAGAAATCTACGTTCTGTTTGTTAGCTTCTTCTTTTTTTTAAGAAATCCCTACGTTCTGTTTGTTCGCTTGTTTGCTATGCATTTTCGATAACAAAATGGTCATATTTAGTCTTAATTTTTTCAAGAAAAATGCCATCTTTATACGGTTATTGAACAAATAAGCATTCTCTTTTTTTTCTTTCTTTTCGAGCACAAATGGTTCATTTGCCAATAGTATCCACTCATTGGGTTTGGCATTATGGACCCAATCAAGGTTTGCTTGCCCAGTTTTGAAACAAATAAATCTTTTCACTGAATTTAAATGTGATTGATTCATAGGCAAGCATGAATTATAGGGATCTGTTGGAAACTGAAAAATAAAAAGACAAGAACAATCTTTCCCAATTGCAGTTTTTGAAAATAGTCAACATTGTAGATCGATAAAATCAAAACATAAAATGGATTTTTTCATATAATTCTGATCCATATTTATGAGATAATTAAATGCGGTAAAATCTATATCAAAAATCCATTCGTGCGGGAATGGACATATTAATTAATGTAAATATGGACGTAGAATACCAATTTGAGTTATCCTGTTGTTGGTACCATTCCTCATTGCCACTAATATCTTGACTCTTACTTTCACACAGATAGTGTGACTTGGAAGCTTCCATTTAGGAAATGCTCAAGGGCAACAACAACCCATCTATTCTTTAATGCTAGAACCACACATAGATTGTTTTCTGGGAAGCGGACGAGATTCAGTATTTCATGGAAAGACCAATTTCAATTCTCAAATATCATAAGCATCAAAGCACCAACCACCATTAAGCAACATTTGAATGTTGTCAAGGCTGTGGCCATTGTTGAACCAAGTTTTCTAGTTGACAATCAGGATGGTCAGAAAATTGCTTCAAGTTTGGAGTTGGAAACAAACTCTCAGATGCCACTAGCATCAGCTAATGATGACTCTGGACTGAATGAAAGGGAAACACTCAGGCGGTTAAAGATTTCCAAAGCAAACAAGGGTAACGTGCCCTGGAATAAAGGAAGAAAGCACCCTCCAGGTAGCCAAAGTGACGTGTGCTTTTTCTTGGAAATATGCCATTGCCATATTATCCTAGATTGGCCATTTTAATTTTGTTTTCAACTGTAGAAACTCTTCAAAGGATACGAGAACGGACCAGGCTAGCAATGCAGGATCCCAAGGTGATGTCATGTAAGAATAAAATTCAGATTTTCTTTCTTATGTAGGTTGAGAAAAGATCTGATTATGGGTGTGAATTTCATTGCTTAAAGCATATTTTTTGCACTGCCATATACATGTTTATTTTTAAAATTTTCGAGATTTTACACACACAAAACACACATCTGCATACAAGCACACATACCCACAAAAATACATACTCATGTATCCAAATATTTGAATTACTAAGGAAAAATAAATTATCAATTCAAAAACAACAATCATTCAAAATTTCCAACGACTGACAAATAACAACCATCCAACAAAAGTGGCAATTAGTACATAACAACAATGCTTCATGACAAAAAGAGATCTCATGGTTGTGGATCCTGGGCAGGAGCCATTTACCACTTGGACTTGCCATAGTGCTGACAGGGGTGCCATGATACCTTAGGTGTCCAAACAACAAAGTAGAGCACTGCCCAGATCACAATTTCCACGTTGGTGCTGCCTATGCATGCGACCTGAAAATTACGTTCTGAAGATAGGGCTTTCATGTTAGGATCCAATTATCAACTGGACTCACCATGGTGCTGCTGGGGATGCAATGACACCTTAGATATACAAACAGCAAGATGGAGCACTTCCAAGTGCCATATTTCATATTGCTTCCATGGTGCCCTAAAAGTATGTTTTGAAGACAAGAGTTTTCATGGCATCAAGGCAAACAAAAAGCATGATATGGTTCCTTTCTAAATGAGGATTACAGTCTTTCTCTTTCTCAATCGTTGTTGGAAATATGTCAGTGTCATTCCCTTTTTTATTTAAAAAATATTATTCTAGTTTCTATTCCACCAATCCCTGGTGCCCTGCTTAAATTTTCACAGTAACTTCATATTATCTTTGTAATTATTTTGAGCGGAAAAGTTTTTTATTGTTAACTGGTGCACTTTAATGTGCATGATAAATCCCTTCTGTGAACACATTTTCATAATTTAGATGGTGATCTACTTCATATGCATTTGCAAAAGGCCTACGAGAATAACAATAACAATAACCAAAACAATGATCATTGCCTCTATACTGCAATTCTTATAGATGGGTGAATGGTGGTATGTTTGTTGACAGCATGCAGCATTTTGCAAGAAGCAGGTCTTGCAACTGACAGGGTGTGCCATTGTAAAAGGTCAACATGTGGTTCTTGTTGAACTGCTTGGCGCCCCACAATAGGAAGAATGCAATGTTCTTCCAAAGGCAACTGTCAACTATGGTGTGTGCCTGGATTATTATTGACTATGACATCTAACCATGTGCTCTTCATCTCTTACCCTGGTTGCACAGTGACTTTAATGCTATAGTGGTACCCATTGCACTCTTGAGCTACTAGAAAAATCAAATTAGGATTTTTGTGAACAAAATAGTGTTTTTCCAAAACCATTTTTTAAAATATACAAGAAAGACCATTCCGTGAATACATTTTATTTGGAATTTTTAAAGCTTGGAATGCACATGATAATAATGAAGAATGAGCATGGGTAAGTAGGCTAACAAAGAAATTAGGCCAACTGCACTTGGTTTTATTTTTATCAATTATTTTAGATATATTTTTAGTTTTATTTTTAACATTAAATTTTGTAGTTTAAATTGTCTTGGAATGACACCAATCATTAAGCAGCTGATTGCATGGTCAACTGTATTATTTGCTCTCTTATTCTTTCTGGAATTTGTTTGTATTTGAAAACTTGGACCACAATGCTAGATGTTCTCTTCTATCATTTTTTCTTTAAATTTAAACTGCCCTAAAGAAACTAGAGTAATGGTTTCATGCGTTCTGATAATTGCTTGCATATTGAGACAATCCTACATGATGTTGAAGGCATCTTCTTCTAATAAGTTACTGTTTGATATCCAGAAAATCTGGTTGTGTGGGGTCTGAATTTTAGGTTCGGCTTACATGGAGGAAGAAGCAACAGAAACAAACCACACGTTTAGCAATTATTTTGAAGGCATGGAATTAAACATTGACACCTGTTTTCAAGGAAGTGGTCTGTGAGTTGAGGATGAACATCACGTTCACTTGAATCATTTGTTGCTTCATATTAACCATTGTTGGTTAACTTCTAATTTGAGCAAACATTTAAATATATTGTGAGGGAACAAGACTTCCTTTGCCACCTGAAAGTGTAGAATTCAGTTATTATGAAGCAGTTGTCTTGAATCAGTGATTTCTCCTTTGGATAAAGCACTTGTTCCTCATGGTCATGAAGGACTACACCTTAACTTGGATAAATGGATAGTTGCAGGATTTAGATATTTTGGCCTGAAATATTTTTCAATTGTCATTCATGTCTGAATTTGTTGAGGACAACCTTGAATAAGATTTTTATTGTTCATACCTACTTTCATCCATTACAGTTAGGGTGAGAATTAGGGTGTTTGTGTCAAGGAAAATATGCAATCAAAAGAAAACCGAAGGTAAATAAGTTTATGGGATTTTATATTTGGTTTGACTCTAACAAGGTGATTGTGCCTGCATGAGAAGGAAAGGAAATCTTTTCCTTTCAAATTCAAACTTAATGGATGGAATAGCAAACAATTCAATCTAAAGCTTGTAGTGGAAACCAAAGGATTTTATTTTTTGGTGGAAATAGACAATAGTAGTCACAACTCACAAACATCATGATTTCAAACCTACTTTTCAGTCAAAAATTCTTTCCATTGGTGTCTTTTTTTTCTAGGTGCACACACCACACCACAAGAAGGATAAAGTCAGCATCCACCATAATTCTATCTTATCTGGGTGGGGTGGGATGAAAGGTAAGGTGAAAAGCACATATGTTGCTAGGCACCAGTGATGGGCATTTTTCACTATGAGTGGGCCTCACAATTAGAGTGCATGAATCAACACTGATTTACTGAAGTGGGGCAATAAAAACTTCCTCTTGTTGGATTTACGGCAAATACTTCCTTTCAAGAAAGATTGATCATTACGGCAAAGACTTGATCCAAAAGGGAGCCACCAGTCTTGGTAGTTTGTAGCATGTGTTCTCTCTTGCCAACAAATGACGCCATCACTAAGAGCTTGTGGGAGTTATGCTTTCTCAATTTTTCATAAAAAGATTATTAATTATATCTCTAATTTTCTATAACTTGAAACCATTCTTTTACTGTTTCATTATGTTGTTTTTATTTTCTTTATAATAAATTAATTGTTTTGGTTCAATCTGACCAATGCTCCACTTATATAGCTGAATGCCACAATAGGAATGTTGTAATTCAAAATTTACTTTGCCTTTCTCAAAATTCAACTATTTTGAGCTGCTTTATTAAAACCTACTTTTGTAGTCTTATTATTATATGGGACTTGGGAGACAATTTCTGCATTTTTCAGTGGTAGTCTTTCAGTTGTTGATTTCCTCGTTTACAAGGGAGCCTCAAGCTATCCTTAGCATTTAATGACAGTTTTACTTGATTGAAAAAAGTCTTATGTTGATTTTGCTATCCAGGTCAAGGTGAAGTTGGCAAACACGGGGCATGCTCAAAGGTGGGCCTTTCTTTATGTTTACATCATATCTTTATATGGACTGGTCAATTATATCTTTATCTAGAACTTGAGGTTTTATTTCTAAAAAGGACTATTCAATTGTATGTAGATTTAGATCTGATTTAGAAATTCTTATGTTGATTTAGATCTGATTTTTATTATATTAATGAGTTGTAGAAGTTTAGTCTTTGTTTAGTTGTCTTTACCACACCGAACAAATTTCACTGCTTTTTGTTTTTGTATTTGCTTTAGATTGTTACCTGCTTTAAAGGACGTGTCACAAGCTTTTGCATTATGTGTTCATAGTATCGTATAGTTGTCCTATTATAAAATCCAGTGGATGTTTTGTGCCTTTGGAATCAAGTATTGACCCATATCAATGAAATTTCACTGACACGGACCTGTTTCCCAACAAACTGATCTGATAAACCAATGTTATTGGTATTGGAGAGGTTTCAGTTTTTATCAGTGAAATTTTGATGATACAACTGAAATTTTAACTGAAAGTTGTTGACATGTGAAAAATAGTTCACCCTCCTTGCAGTGGCACATTTATGAAAAACATTTGTGTTGTTTTCACGTTGTTTTTACAACAATTGCCTAGACCCTTTCATCTTCATAAATGCCACCTAAATGTTGTTTTGCTTCCATTTAGCTGTGGAATTTGAACATGGTAGCCATGCCACTTCATTTTGACCAGCCGATGATGCCATTCCCATTAGCCATTGATTGACGCTGTCAATTCTGGATTGAATTGGCTGCCTCTTCAAATTGCTCCAAATATTGACATTTTTCAATAGGCAAATTGAGCAATTCACAGTCCTCAATCCAAGCTGAGAATAGGCGCATGTCCTCCAAGAAAACACCTCCAGTAGACATTTCCTCTGAGTACCTCACCATATTAAAATATCCAAAGATCACCCATGGCTCATTCCACAGAGATCTGATCACATGTAGCTCTTATAATAATTTGTCCATCTGACTGCCGAGTTTGGACCATACATGGTTGATGCCACCCGAACCCATTCATCATCAAGGTTCTGAAATCTTGTAGAAACCTAGTGATCTCCCACTCTCCAACAACTACAGAGAACTTCATATGAAATGCCATGCTTTAAAAAGAAATTGGTGTGCCTTGTTCCATGAAAATGATGATGCAACTCACGCTCTGACTTTGCATTCATGCAGTGATGAAACTCGGTTGAAAATTGGAATTGGTGTGCGTCAAGGTTGGCAACGACGTCGAGAAAAGTTGATGGTGCAAGAAACCTGCCATCTTGAGTGGCAAAACATAATTGCAGAGGCTTCAAGGAAAGGCTATCATGATGAAGAGGAGCTTCAGTGGGATTCTTACAAGATATTGGATAAAGAATTGGGGAAAGTGTGGCAGGAGAGTGTCGAAAAAAGGAAAACAATGCCAAGGCCTAAAGGCAGCAAGAGAGCACCAAAAACTTTGGAACAACGCAGGAAAATCTCTGAGGCCATTTCTGCTAAGTGGGCAGATCCAGTAAGGGATTTCGAGATAATTTGGAGTGTTAAAAATCTCAAAAACATTCTCTTTGATAATATTGATCCTTTTTCTTGTCTGTCAAAAAATAGGGGTATCGGGATCGTGTCTGCTCTGCTTTGTCTAAGTACCATGGTACGCCTGTTGGAGTTGAAAGAAAGCTGAGGAGAAAGAGAACTGACCAACCTCAACCTACAGGAGGTGTATGCCTGAAGAAGAAGCCCAATATAGAAGATGCCATGTTTGAATCAAAGTTTGTCAAGAAATTGAAACCTGAGAAGAAGAAGAATGTATTTCCAATGTACAAAGACCCAATGGCAAGTACAAAACTAGAGATGATCAAGAGAATTAAAGCACAGCGCACTGAGATGGAAAACAGAAAACGAGAAGCTACCAAGAGGGCAAAGTATGTTTTTTTTTTGCCTTCTTTCAACATAATTTGCTTCCCAAACAACCAGCACAACTTTTATAAATTGTGTTAGATGTCAAACAGTGGTATAAACTTGTTTCTGCATTTTGTGCCATTACTAGTATTCTGAATGCTGAAAGTTAAGAACTCTTTGTGGTGTGTATTGTAATCAGGCTGCTGATTGCTGAAGCCGAGAAGGCAGCAGACGCTCTTGAGGTGGCTGCCCTGAAGAGTCCTCTTGCAAGGGCTTCTCTTTTGGAAACAAGGAAGCTTATTGCTGAAGCAACCAGGTCAATAGAAAGTATAGAAAGTGGGGAGATAGAATTACAAGAAAACGGAAATAGCACATCATCGTCCAGTCGAGATTTGATATCTGGACACACTCTTGATTATCCTGGTGGTTCTCTTGTGGGTAGCACACTTCCAGTTGAAGGTATGATAACATCACAAAACAGGTACAGCAGTTCACCTGGCCAGGAGGCAAGGGTTAGACATCCTCTTGGCTCTTCTGGAGCTATCATGGGTAACATGCTTCCAGTAGCAGGGAAGGTGAATGGCAAGCATCAACTTTCTTCAAGTGATCGAACTGTTGTGAATGACTTTGAATTTGATAAGCTGACATTACAGAATGCGGTGAATGGAAGTCAACCTCAGCCAGACAGCAGAAAGGCAGGTGACTCTACTGGAGGACTTGACAAACGCATCTCTCCTCCTCTTCAGGTTAATAGTGCAAGTGAAAAACCTGTTTCAGATGGGACACTTCTGCAAGTTGGGTTTTTGAACATCAAGTATGGGAACTATCAAGACAATCAGGTGGATAAGGTGGACAACTGCAAGACAACCGTGGGTAAGGCTAAGAAGAAATGGATATGTGGGCGACTTGTTGAGGTTGAAGAAGACTGAAATATTTAATGGTTTCTACTATTAGAGACAGGTGCTTCTCCCCTCTACGGTGGTTTCATCCGGACCTTAAACAAGCCAATTACCCCCAGAATTTTGCAACCTAAAGCTTGTCTGTGGTTTGCTTCTCCAGGTCAGTTTTGGTGAGCACAGATGAAGGGTGGTAGTCTCAATCAGTCACCATTATGCTTTTACAACAAATAACTGCTGTGTCTTCTGGTGTAGCCATCTTCATAATCACTTGTCCATATATATTTATATACATGTATCCGTGATTGTATCATCCATGAGAAGAATCTGAATTGCTACTTGAAATAGGCCCAAAGGTATCATGTACAATATTTTGGGTCAGATTTTGAGGGTTTGAAATATTAACTCCATCTTGTCACTCGGTCCTCGTTTGGAATATTTTATTTACTGTAAAATCGATTATTCACAAATTTCAATGCATCATTGTTACTGTATAAATTATTTTACATAATTTATTGTAAAATTTAATTTTATTTGTTTTACTTATCTCAATTTTAATTTTCTACTATTTTCAAAATTGAAACGTTTGAGATTTCAATCCTCAGTAGTTGAATATTGTCATTTTAATCAATAGGAAGAGATTGGTACGAAGCTTGACCCCAGAAAATCCACCAGATGCCCAAAACAACTTGAGGATTAAAACTAGGATAGCAATTAATGCAAACGGTTCATGATTGGTTATTTTGTCTTTTTGAGTTTTTTTTTACTAAGATCTCATTTGACATCGACTTCAATTAATTCCAAAAGTAGAATAAAATTGAAATTAAAATTAATTTTATGAATAAAAATGAAACTATATAATAATAAAGATGATAAAAATTTATGTTAAAATTTGTACAATAATAATAATGTTAAAATTGAAACAAAATCTTATCTTATTGTCTTAATCTCAATGTTCTCAAAATATAATCAGTCCAATGTTTTCTTTTTTTGAAATTCTACTACTTAAAAGGGGATTTGTGAAATCTTGAAAAAAGAGAATTTTGAAAAATTTTCAAATTTTTAGGTATTTATGCATACTAAAAAATTTGAAAAAATTTTAAAATTTTTCAATACTACAAACATAATTTTTTCTCGCCTATTAAATAGGAAAAATTCTTACAATTAGTAAAAAAACATCTTACTCAACCTCCTCAAATCATTACTAAACTCATAATTATAAGGAAAATATGAAATTATATTTAAAATATTTAAAAAAATATATTTATAAATTTTTAAAAATTTCCACAACATACATAAATAATCCTAAAAAATATGATTAAATGATTCCCTCAAAATAGAATCAATGGCAGTGCTATATTAGTATTTGAGTCTATTTTTGTTTTGAACAGTCAACCTTTTCGTTAAAGGTGTCTGAAACAGTGATTTAGTTTTATTTTGGCATACCGTTTACACGATTCATGTGAAAGTAAGGGTACAATCAGTTGTACAATTCATAACATCAAGAAGTAAAACAAGAGTAAATATATACTTCATGATGTTGGTGAATAAAAATAAAACTAGGTCATATGATTTACAACATAACTAAGTGGAAGCAATAAAAACAACAATTATAGCCAACAACAAGGTTACAATGGGGAAAGGTTGGAATAAAGAGATTTGACTTTAGAAGCAAAAGCAAAAGTAGATCATGCATGTAATCAACAAGGAACCATACGTAAAATCAAAGGTATGCAAGCTTCTTCATGATCATGCATGTAATCAACAAGGAACCATACGTAAAATCAAAGGTATGCAAGCTTCTTCATGATCATGCAAATGAATGCTCACAACTTTTTTGTTGTGAGCAACCCTAATCACATCTTAACCTTATTATTTTTACCACCAAAGTTGCCTCCATGTGCAACCATATCACTATTGTGTCTCCTTATCCATATCATGTGCAACCACATCAATACTAAAAACACTGAATTCCATCAAAATTGGCTATCCATATCACTTGTCATCAATTGACACCACTCTTGTGATCTGTTAAATTCCAATAGCTCCCATGGATTCCAAAAATATCTATTTTATTTGAATTCTTTGGAACTGTGGTTATGCAACCAAGGGCATAACAAAATTAGTTATACAGAAGCAAAATAAATTTAAAGTATGGATGTTTGTGTATTTCTCAAAATTAAATGGAATTAAAAATTCTTATAGTAAAAAGAAAACAGAAGAAAACAAACAAGGAAACTTAACTAGCTAAATTTCATTTCTGTTTTAAACTAAATAGTAAACAGTACCAACATAAATAAACTGAATTCAATTCCATCAACACAAACAAATGATACATACAAATTAAATTTATTTCAATTCAAGAACACAAATGAAGGTTAAGAGAGTTTTGGCACTAATAGAACAACAATACAGACTGGGATGATTTACTATTAAAATACTAAAAGGCAATATAGATAGAAACATGAATGATCACCAAATAACTAATCTATACCTTTACTCATTATATTTACTTACTGCTTGATTTGATCACCCTTTTACTCATTTTTCTTCGTAATAATGATCTGAACAAGCACTCTGTTTCTAACCAAATAACTAATCTATACCTTTACTCTGTAATTTTTTTGATGACACACTTCATGGTAGTAAAGATGATAAAACATGCATGACTGCAATGCAAAACATAAATAATGATAATAATAGCAACCAGGAAGACAAATTACACCCTACATAAGTTGGACAAGGATCTCCGGTTCATCTGGAGATCTCAAGAAAGGCTTTTTCTTTTTTGGAATAGATAGAGAGGACTGCTAAGCATTCACCAGATGATAGAACTCAGTGGCAGATGGTTTTAAGCAAAGGAAAAAGCTACATACATATGAAACATGACTTCAAGGTATGCAAAGCAATATAGGGGAACATAATTAAATGGACATGCAACATCAATATGGAATTCCAAAAATCAAACAAACAAAAAAACGAAAATGGTTGAACAGATTTAATAAGAAAAACACAGGCGTTCGTCAACATTAGCGAATATCCATAATATTAGAGTATTGTGTGCATCACCACAAGCACCGCAGAATATGCAACCAAAAAGGATAGCAAAAATAGGCACGAAGATTATTTTACAACAGCAATAAAATATGGAAGCAACCCTAACATGGACATGAATGAAACGAAATACAACGTTGGCATTAAGAGTGATATCTACTATATGAGATAGAAGACCAACGTCTCTGCAACATGCAATGTTGTGAATCGCCTCCAAAGGCTGCTGAATGCCAAACAAGTGCTTTTTCCGAGAGAAAAATCACTGCAAATTCACAATCACAAACGCTTCATTTTATATTGTGGTTATCAAGAAAAGGTGGAAAATATGTGTACCACCTAAATAGCTGTAAGTAATATTTTTTTAATGGACTCATAAAAAAAATCATGATGAGATTAAGATATTCACTACTGTTGTACGAAAAATCAACTGCTAAACAGTATAGCTTCAAACCTGCTGCTGCTGGTAGTTCACATATCCAGGATAGCCTCCATATGCATACATGTTAGGATCTTGAGGTTGCTGTGCAGCATAACCATA